>JANRGW010053838.1:25501-46489 GCA_024733675.1 Psilopsiagon aymara | reverse complement strand
CTCCACCCCCCCTTTCTGTGTCTCTCCTTCCTTCAGGGACAGCAGAGACTGAACGCGCATGCTGGGAGGTACAGTTAGATAGCGAGTAGAGCTAAAATGTGAGTATTAGTAATTACATGTCTTAGGTGTAGATATAGGGGTGTTTAATGTGTACGGGCACTGCAAGAGCTCCAGGTAGAGCAGCTGCCGTATAATCCCATATAGGTGGGATTACATGCGCCTAGGTGCAGCCATAAGAAGAGATATCCTGAGTTTATTCATGGTGAATAGGATGGATATGCACTTTCGAAATGTTACTAAATAAAGATCCTGAGAGCTGTTTTAAAGTCGCTCTAGCAGTATTTTCTTCCCCGGATGTAATGCTGAGTCTTTAGTAGCTTCTCAGCATAAAGGAATACTGGGAGCTCAGTTGCTTTATGCACAGGGTGTTTGCTGGGTGCGGAGGAGGAGAAATAGGTAATAAATTGTAGGTCGCATTTGTGGTAGACAATATTCAATCAGGACGAGAGAAGGAGCCACACAGACAGGGTCCAATATCAATTTTGCCCTGTTCTTGCAGTTTGTCGCTGTGATGATGTCCTTCGAAGCAAGAATAAGTTGCTGAAATTGTCTGCGTTGTTCTTGCAGGCAGATGGACAGATAGGTAGAGACTGAATTTGGGGGTGTGGAGCACTCCCCGTGATACAGATTTGATAGACAAGGGTTAGAGTGGGACTATTTCACCAAAACCTAAAACACCTTAATGACGATGTAGTTGAAAAAAAGTGTAATGTGGACTTGACATCTGAACCAATTACCTATCTATGCAAAAGTATTGCCAAAATATTAAGGAAATTACACAGGAATTCATACGCGGCTATCTATTTATCCTGCGTATCGATCCCGCACAACAGATTACATACACCCAGCCTCTTGTTACGTTTGCTATCTGAGTTTACTTGACATTTCTGAAGTAATTTAGTTAAGAGGAAATGAGTTGTTCCCAGTAGAGAGAGCAAACGAGTGGAGTGAAGGTAGCCAGCGTGATAAATGGCTCTTTCATTTGGAGATCTCCAGAGCTCGTTTAAGGCTAATTTTCTGTATTAGCCCCCTTTGAGCTATTAATGCAATAGGCAGGGACCGTGGCCCCTCGGCTCTTAGCTGCCCCATTAGAGCAAGCATTAAGCTACCAAGCCTGAACTCTGCTGTGGTGGTGGTGGTTGAGCAATGAAAGGTGCATTTTAAACTCCCCTAATCTAACTGGCAGAGGGTGGTTAATACGATTTGAAGGGGCTGGTCAATGAACAATCAATAAACTAATAATGAGAAGGATGCGGTACATTAACAGCCTAAAAAATCCAACGAGACTTTAAAAAATCATCGTTAACTCCTAGTTCCGTTAAGATTTGGGTGGTGGAAGTGGGCGGGAGGGAGCCAGATAAATCATCGAGTTGATAATTATCACCAAGAGCATTAATATCAGATTTAACTCGGCTTTAAGAGCTCACTGGCTGCACTTTTTGAGGCCTTCCCTCGATCCCTGCTGAAATACAGGGGGATTTTATGTATGTCAGGAATTAAAAAGCAGGTCCCCTTGTCACTGCTCATCTGGGATGTCCTTGGCACCGCCTATGGCCAAGGAAGTACTCCTCCTGAAAAATCCCGCGTGGCTCAAGTCCTGAGTTAATTTTTTGTGACTCTGGGGCACAGCCAGTGACCTTAAAATTATTCGGATGTATTTATTTACTTTCAGCGGTTTCTGCCAATCTCCAGCACACTCACACCTGATTTAGCGCAAAAGGCCACTTAACCCTAACACCTTCATTCGCTACCTCCTTGAAAACACGCTCTGTTCTTACCATTTAAAAGAAATACATGAAATGAAGAGTCTTTACCTTAAAAAACCCAAACAACCTAATAATACAACATGAGATTCCTCCCCACCTCTTTTTGAAACATCCGGATAAATAATTAACTGAAAACCGCTCTGGCCTCAGTTTTGCAGGTGATAGACCTGGGAATGAGAGATGTTCTTCGCTGCCAGTTTCGTGCTTATTCCTGGATTACCCACTGAACCTTATGATCCCCTTTAATTGAATGCAAAACAATTTCGAGGGAATACATTTCGCTTGGAAATTCAGTCCCGGTTTTCAGGGGCAAAGGAATTCGGTGGAGGAGAAGAGCAGGGAGGTGGAAATAGAGGAGGTGAAAGGGACCCGAGGGAAAGGGACAGGAATACACACTTTCTTCAATTGATCATTAAAATTAAAATAACAGCCATGTCTTTCAGCGGCAGTGGGTAAGACTCCGTCTCCGGACTTTCTTGGTTTGGCTACCAAGACAGACCAAAACAAGTTACAACAAACTCCTGTTGTTATAATGGACAAAGAACTTTTTACTGATTTCAATTTGCCCAGTAGGCAGATGAAAAAAAAAAAAAAAAAAAAAAAAAAAAGGTGTTTGATAGCTCAATAGCAAAATAGCAAGAAGTTTGGCTATGACGTTTGTTACTAAGAAATATAAGAAATATTTATTCGGATTGATTATTTGATTGACTGACAGGTAATCATATTATTGACTGGGGTTATTGCAACGATATCCATAGAGTGGAGCCTTGTTATTCAACTATTTTCAGGGCACTATTTTATTTATTAATATTTATTCTATGTATTTGTGGCTTGTTGCTATTTATTTGCTTATTTTTAGCGCTGCTCAAATGCCCTTTTCCACTTCTGTGTCTGCACTGGTGGCAATTTTTATGCTTTTGTGGAAAGCAACCCAACAGAGAATCACCATCAACAACAATAACAACAAAAAAGACCGAAACAAACAAACAAACAAACAAAAAAAAGAACAACCCAATCCTAAGACTTAATGTATGCACAGAAAATTGTAAACATGTAAAGAACTGAAAGCTTCACGCTGAGTTTCGCCATGCTCCATTTCCCTACCATTTCCTGCTGTCGTTTTAAAGCGATCTCACTCATCTAAAGATCCCGTTTGCAGGAACAGTGTGCTTATAATTACTAGCAAATCAAGCGGCTACAGTTGCTCTCCCGTTTTATTGATAAGCTGAAGAGAAATGGAAGGGGGAGAAATGGCCGAGAGGCTGGAAGTAACCGCAGGAGGAGAAAAAGAGAAAGGGATAGAAAAGAAGGAGGAGAGAAAAATAGAGAGAGGAAGAAACTAGAAGAAAAGGAAGAGATTTTGGAAAGGGGAATTATGTATTTGTGAGTGCTCACATATACACAGCAAATAGAGCCTGGGAGGGAAAGAAAATTGAATGGGTTCTGCTGCAGATAATAAGAAATAAACGGCATAAAGTTAAGGCAGAAGTGCTGGGGATGCTGTGTACACATGTGTGTTACTCTGAGTATTTCAGTTCTCACAATCCCTAGCCAGCGTGTAAAGTTGACGTGGGCTGCAAATATATTCTGCATTACACTTTATTTACATATATTCAGGGATTTGATGCTTGCAGCTGTTCACACGGACACGTATATCTCTTTACCCACTAAAACCTCCAGGTTTTATTATCTCTCGTAATGTCTGAGCTCTCTCTGAAAAGCTATAGACATGATAAATGCATAGATATGATATAGATAGAGATAATTCATTCCATGGCAAACACTTCTTTTGAGGCAACATTAGGTAATTTACAGAAGATATAGAGTCTAGATAGAATACATCTCTCTGAAGCTATGAAATTGCAATAGATATGCTTACACCGCCTGGTAAGCTTCTAAAATTTAGAGTTATTAAAGTCCAAGTGATGGGTATATTCATACCATCCTTTTGGGAGAGGCAGGGGAAGGGGGAAAACCTGAGGAGCACTCAACATAGTGGGGGAGGGAGCCAGGGCAGTCTGCTTCCCAAAAGCAATTTGCAAGGGGAAAAAAAAAATAGTCAACAAAAACCTGAGCACGTGAAAATCCATATTTCAAAGGTTAACTAATGTAATGAGTGCTCCAAAAGGGCAGAGTAAGGAGGGAGTGAAGCACATTTTGCTATTGCACGGTACCTCACTCTTTAGTGAGTTTGGACTAAGATCAGATGCTCGTGGAATTGCTGCCTCTTGTTTAATTTTTCAGTTCACTGGACAGTGACCTGATAAACTGGTGACTAAATATAGCCACTGTAAAGGTGCACTGGAATCACTGATCCCATGTGTTGGGCCAAGAGAAAAATGCCAATCATGAAATCCGTCTGGTGGCACTGCTTTACTTGCTGTTGTTGTTTTCTTTTTCATTTATTTATTTATCAGTTTTTCTTGATGCTTCACTCAAAAGACATTGCAGAACATCATGCATGAAACAAGTGATAAATTTATGTATAACAGGGGGGTGGGGAGGGATCTGTTTTTTGTCTGCCAGATCTACCTCTGATACGTCAAATGAGTCTTTTGCCATAGAATCAATATCAATCAGCCCCCTCTCCTCCCCCCCCCCCCAATAGCAACGAAAGCAGGAGTGGGCCTCTAACTCTTTCATAACTGTTTCTGTGCTGCTCTCAAACTATTTGAAACCGCCTTTACGAGCTGTACAGAGTGCCAAACTAAAAATAATAGAGAAATAGGAATTCATCTCACTTTCTGATTCCCGGAAGTAAAGCCACTAAAAATAATTTGTTTATACTGGAGACTATATACAGGGCATACAAAGCAATAAGTATGTCTAAAATCGACATGCCTTTTGGTTTTTAGCTGTTATAGAGCTTTTATTGTGGGGGTCTGGTCTGGCAATAGGAAACGATCTGTAATAAAAACAGTGAAACACGGTTGTGTCCATTCCATACATTGAGGTTATAAAATTGGCAATTGCCCAGTAGTTAGCACTTGGTAATATATTAGGATACCCGATCTTATTGTTTAGCAGCTCCAGACGACTTAAATATCCACTCAACCCTAATGGTTTGATTCTCCAGCTATGTTGCAAATAAACAGGGTTTTTATGACTTAACTGACATGTATTATAACTACCTAAATAGCTGGCATATGTGCATAATAGAACCCTATTATTTGCCGAATTGGTTTTGTAATTGATTGAGTGGAAACGGGAGACTGTGGAGCAGTATCTACTTGACGAGGGTATGTAATCCATTAGTTTTCTCCACTGAAAGATGCCCGCTGGACTGCCAGGATTCTACCACCAGCAACTCCACTAATTTTGGAGTGTATTTTCTATAGGGAAAGGCGTGTTGCAACTATTCCGAAAGGAAGCAGCAGTAGCAGCTGTCAGCTCTTATTAACTCCTGCATAAAACATACCTTAAGTACAGTTTGTTATCAATTACTTGCAGAAATGAAACAACTGGGGAAAATGCAGTGAAGCTCCCTATAAATTAAAGCGATTGGCTGATTGATTAGAGCACCTGCTGTAAAGTGTCACACTTACCCACAGATATGAGGGAGCTATTTCAGTTCATTCGTAAACAAAATTCGGGGGACGGGGAAATGCATTCATTTCTAGTTTAGCCAGTTTTTGTTGTTGTTGTTATTTATTTATGAGTGTGTATGGTTGCTATTATAGGTATTTGCTTGTTATAATCCCCTTGGTAACTTCCAAATTAACCTCACTGGTTTCTCAGAGAAAAGAAATATTTCCTTTTCATTGTGGGCAGAATAGCATGTTTTAATTTTGCTTTATTGTTTTCTTTTGATTTTTTTTTTCCCATAACTGCCTTCATATGTGTTACATGTACCCATAGTTACCCATGACTACCTAAATATGTGTTACAGTAATTAGACCAGCTTTATTTAGGGGCAGGAGAATTCTTATTACCTCACGGACAGCACAATATGATCACGGTGGAAACGCCATGGTTAGACCAGATTTCTTTTTTTTTTTTTTTTTTTCCTGGTGTTCATTTTTTCTGAGGAAAAGACTTATTTTATTTCATAAACCAGAGTTAATAAAAACACAAAGCAATAACAGAGCTGTCTTCTGGTTGCTGTATCCTCCAGCCTTGATACTCATTTAAGACAGCAACTTCCTTTGTGTAGTGAATTTATTCCTGGCTGAGCTTAGCAGTAATGGAAACATTAGCAAAAAAAAGTAAATTTTCCTCTTTTTTTCCCCTCCAGAAAGGCGCTGTCCGTTGTACAAAAGGCATCGGGGGGCTCTGGGTGAGACACAGGCTCAAACCCGAAAGTTGCCAGGTGCTTGCCAATATGTATTTTATTTTCCAATGATCAAACCCTGCATAGAGGCTGTACTGTACCACCCTTCTTTCCATCCATCATTCATGGAGCAATTTCCTAGAGGTTGGGGGAGCAGCACCCTTTAGGTTGCTGGAGGTAGCCAGAGACTCAAAATTCCCTTTCATTTTGCTGTTCTGTGCATGTCAGAGAGACTTTTCCAATACTTCTTCATGACATGATGGTTTCTCTCTCCCCTCTCTCCTTTTTCTTTTTCCAGTTCCTGTTCCTCCAAAATCTGTTACTTCTTTGATGATGAACAAAGATGGCTTCCTGGGTGGAATTTCAGTCAATACTGGAGAGGTGTTTTGCTCTGTACCTGGCCGCTTGTCCTTGCTTAGTTCAACTTCAAAGTATAAAGTAACTGTAGGAGAAGTTCAAAGACGCCTTTCTCCTCCAGAGTGTCTGAATGCATCCCTTCTAGGAGGAGTACTTAGAAGGTAAGAGGCTGGAGCATGTGTGTGAATATGCCCATCGGTGGGAAACCATGCATGCACCAGAAATATTTGATTGCAAGTACTCAGTGACCTTATTGCCTTGGCTTGTGTGTGTCACATTCAGGATTAGATGAAAATATGCTGTATTCAGACATTGAGATGAACATATGGAGACTAGAGAAAGATGTGGCCTAGTGCAGTTTCTATCAAAGAATCTGGAACTTGTCTCAGTTCCAGAATGAAGGAACTGAGGCAAGAAGATTTTCACTCTTATACCCGCACACTTTCTACCTTTTCTTGTTCTCACAGGTCTCTCTTAGAAAACTGTCAAAATAAAATGTGACGACAGCCTTGTTGCAGTTAGACATTGCAGGATGAGCAGTATCTATTTCAGGACCTGATGTATTTCTAGGGATTTCCTAGATAAATCCATGAGGCTACCTTTGTATGGCAATAAAGATAGGGCAATTAACATGGTGTTACACAAGACATTATTTAAATTGGCAGGGGATTAATAGGCAACCTGTAACTTATGTAAATAGCTGACTAAAGAAAACCAGCAACAGATAGCTTTGTAAGTCAGAAACTTAGTGCTTCATCTAGAGAAAGTTTCTAGAGGAATAATTCACGGTTGATCTTGAAGCCTTTGCTATTTAATATCTGTGCAAATCGCCCACTAATGTCTTGGTGGGTTTTGCTGAAGACCTCAAAATAGTTGGTGTTATGGGTACTAAAGAAAACAAAGACTAAGGGGTGACCTAGAGGTCTGGATACCACTCCATCGTAGCAAGTGGGAGATCGTCCATTTAGGTACCAGCCACAAGAATTTTAACTCTGAGGACATCAGCTGGAAAAACTATCAGGGAGAAAGGCTTTTATCTTTTTAGCAGTGTCTGGAGGGCTGTGAATTGTCAGAATTACTTGCTGGAGGAAAGGTGAGCTAAGACTATGTCCAGTCAGAACAGGGAAGAAGTCATGGCATGAAGTACCAGTTCACTTAAGCCAGTAGAAAGCTGAGAGGGGATAAGGCTTCTTTTTCTATGCTTGAATTATATGGCAGACTGGAAAATAAAGCATTACTTTGAGACAGAAACAAATGCATATAAATTGACCCTAAAAAAAATTCAGGTCTTGTTTAAAAATTGCTAATCTTAAAAAAGAAAATACTTTTTCCAAATTCTGCAGCAGCAATTGGGCAATATTGGCTGTAAGGTGTTTTAAAAAAGTTGTGTTTGGATTCCCCCTCCCCCGCCCCCAGCAAAAAAATCCGTGATGACGTCTGGAGATGTGGGGGAAAGTCCCGCCACATGCTGTCAGTCACCCAAAACTACACGTGAGAATTAGGGTCTCCTAAAATAGATGCCGTTTCACGTGAATGTCTGTAATCATTGCTCAGACGTGATCTTTGCCAGTGAGAGCAGCAGAGAATTTTACTTACAGATGCCAACCTGCCTGTTCATTCTGTACAGCTACAAATGGAGCAGGGAAAAACATCTGAGAGATACACTGTAGGAAATATAATTAGCAAGGTAAAGAAACATCATTATTGAACTTCAATGGATTTCTGGAGTTAGCCCAAGCCACCGTCATTGGCTGCTGCTGACTTCAGTTCCTATCTTGAATCTAAATTCTAGACAAGCTTTCGTTTCAGAGGAGATGAAATATAGAAAGCTGCTCTCTTGTAATTCTGCCATCTAGCCCTATTTACTTTGATATAAAATAGTGGGAAGCTAGCCTGGTTTCTCTATCGCTAAGAAGAGAGTACTAATCCTTGAACAGTTTTAAGTAAGAATTAAGAGATGTTTGGGAGAGACTCCGATTTTAGGTGCCAAAACTGTTCCTGATTTCCCAGGTGGCAAGATTTCATCCCTGGGGGTTTACATCTATATAAGCGTCCGAACAATAGCTGTGTATTTCCCACCTATAGCTCACTTATCCTTTTATTGCCCTTATCAGTAACCTCCGACAGACATTCAAATCTTCCTCCAGGCAATCAGCTCCCTCTGTGTAACGCACCCTGCCTTCAGGTGAGCTGCTCCTCTTAGCATCGCCTTTCAGCACCTGAACACACTCAGACACGCAAGAACAAAAAGGGTTAATAAATATTTTCCTCCTTTTCTATCTTATCCACAGGGACGCATAGTCTCCCATTGAGCCTTCTGGATATTCTCCCTCCTCGCTCTTCTTCCCATCCAGGCTTTTTCCTGGAATAACCGAGAATTTAATTCTCCTCTTACCTTTCTGCCCATCTCCTCGCTCCATCTTAATACCCGCTAGTATCACACAGTAAGAACCCGTTCCCTCTCTAGATCTGAATGCTATACGTTAATTATTGCTATCTGGCATTATTTGATTTCCCTTGATAAATTAGGGTGGAAAGTGGGTTCATCCCTATTTCCACCCCCAGGGTAAATGAAGGAAATCTCAACAAACTCGAGCAGGAATCAACGCACCCAGGTCGAGTGAAAACCCTCCCAGGCTCTAGTGACTGCACAGACTAAATGTTTCTTCCAGGAACACCTCGGGGTTAATCACGATGTTAATTTCTTTGCAATTCTAGAGCCAAATCGAAAAACGGGGGGAGATCTTTGCGAGAAAGGCTAGAAAAAATCGGTTTGAATTTACCAGCCGGCAGGCGTAAGGCCGCAAATGTCACTTTACTCACCTCTCTGGTGGAAGGTAAGCCGGGGGATCGCAGCTTCCTTCACCCCCCTGCCTGCACTGAACTCGTGTCTGACATTTTACGAACCAAAAAAAAAAACCCCAACCCCAAACCCCAAATCGCTTTGGGATCAGATGGGAAAACCTTGTAGGGGTAAAATTCAGGCCGGGTTAGGATGAACACGAGTAAGGAACCCATTCCCTAAAATTAACTCGCAGGCTGGAGGGACATTGGTCTCTCTTGGTGGCAAGAACGAGGTTGTGTGTGTGTGTGTGTGTAAGTGTATGTTTGTATATATGTGATGCCGCAGGGCAGTCCCATCCCTCACTGCTATTGATTTCCAGCCTGTGCTCTCCAACTCCATATCTATTCCATCCTCCCGCTAATTCGCTCCTCCCGAGCTTATTTATGGCCACTACATGACGCTCAATGAAGAAAAATAATACAGAATTTATCTATTTTAGAAGAAAAAAAGAGGAATATCAGAGTTGCAGTGTGCTGTTTACCTAAAGTGTCTAGAACTGAGCAAAGAGAGAAGCTGTTCCCGAAAGAGAAGGGAGATGAGGTTGCACCTCATCTTAAATCAGCAATGTCGTTTTGGATGTCGGTGTGTTTCTTTGATTTACTGTTATGGTATTGAAAAGAAAAATTTAGAGACACTAGTATGTTTAGGATATGTAAGTGTTAATGCTAACAGAAGTTGGACCTTCTCCAAAGAACATAACAGGAATAGTATGGATGCAATTATGAATTATATGTATCTGCATTACACATACACACCGAGAGGCGTTTAAATAATCCATTTATCTCTGCTGCATGTAAGTATGCATAAACATTTGAGCTAAATAGCAACTTTTCGACTCTTTTGATGGAGTTTTGTGAGCAATAAGACGTTTCCTCATGCAGAGAGGGTTGGCAAAAATGTCGGGAACTGGTAGAAAGGAGCTCCCATATAAGCTTGTGCAAAGCTCAGGGTAGGATATAGAGTCGCGCTGGAGGAGAAGTGAAGTATCTCGGGTGCCACAAACGGGATTAGCGGAGCTTCACTCTCTTCCCTGCCTGTGTGGAGATAGGTACATCTTGCTCTCAGCAAAATCAGCTCCTTCCCGAAGCCGGCTTGAGTTTCAGAAGCCTGTGCGATTGTAAAGTGATGCAAAAAAAAAAAAAGGTTAAGTGTGTAGTAAGGTGCGCGTTTCCCTGATTTCCTTACAAAACAACAGTTTCTCTTGAGAGCTCCGTCTTTTTGGGAGAAGCTGAGCTTGATGGAAATTTATTTTGTTTTCTGCCACTAGCCAGGCTCTGGCGTTGCTGTTATTGTATCCCGGAGAGCAGAACCGCCCCGGCAGGGGTCACAGCTAGGATGCCCGGGCAGCCCCGGGAGAGGGGGGGCTGGTGGTGGCTGTCGGGGTGCCCAACCTGTCATCAGCGGGTCAGTGTTGGGCAAGAAGCCTCGTGAAGCAGAAGATGACGTTGGAAAGCAATTCCTGATCTTTAAAAATAAGGTGATCCTGGAGTTAGTAGACATACCTGTTTTTCGTGTTGGAAATCTTCCCCCACAGTCCCTCAGTCGATGCTTTAGAGGGTTTAACGCTTATTCCAGAGGGGTTGAGCTATAATCTGGTGGAATCCCCGTAGAGTCTGAGGTTGTTCCCCCCTCCTCTTCTCGTCCTTTTGCCAGCTACTGTCTTCTACTTGTGGCATGAAGTACATCAGTAGAAGTTGGATGACACGAAACTCTGGAAGCAAGAAACCGAAACTAGACAGGCAGGAAAAGTGACGGAATTAGAACTAGAATAATTATTATTTTTCACTCAAAAAGGTGGCCATTGCTTTCTGTCTTTCTACCAGGCAGAGTTCCTGTTGTGGAATGGTCAGTTAAGAAAGCGGATTAATAGTTTCCATCTGGAGAAAAGCAGTTATCTCCATCATTTTAGAGAATGTGGCAACGATTGTGATGATGGTGCAAGTGCTTGTTTAAACAAGTGTGTTTAAACAAGTTGTATATAATGTTCCACACTGAATTTACATTAATACTATGTCCACAGCTGTAAAGTTTTCGACAATAATCTGCTGTATTAAATTAGGAATAGTTTATTTGCTTTTAAGAAAATTTGGGTCCTTCTGTCCTTCGAGATTTAACTGATTTTCCCTCTCTTTTTCTTTTTTTTTCCCCAGTTAATTTGAAAGTGCGTGTGTGTAGGGGTGCGTGTCGGTGTGTGCATGTGCTTTTCCTAGTTCTGCGCAACCAACCGCATTGGTACACACCATCACAATTGTATTGTAGCAAAGACAAATCTCATCAGCTGAAAAATCTGTCCAATAGACTTACTTCAGCGTCCAACACAGGGCTTGTGGAGGGAAAACGTGTACCTGGCGCCTGTTCCCAAGGCATAAGGGGTGTTAGAGGTCTGAAGGGCGGGTCCCTCCCCGGGGAGTGGTAGGAAGGAGGAGGCTGACACCGTTGCCTGAGCTAATGCCCCGCTTCTTTCCTCCAGGTGAGGCCGTTCATTTAGCCCGGGATTTTGGGTATATCTGCGAAACGGAGTTCCCAGCCAAAGCTGTTTCTGAGTACTTGAACAGACAGCACACGGACCCCAGCGACCTCCACTCCAGGAAAAACATGCTGCTTGCTACAAAGTGAGTGCGAGTTAACTGTCCTCCTTCTGTCCCGCCTCTCCATCAGTTCCTCCCTTCCTCCTTAACCCATTCCTGAGAGATCATTCTGAAAGGAGAAGATTTTAGAGTCCCTAAATAAGTTCCAGTCCCTAAATTACAGGGAGGAAGGATGCTTGCATGGTCCTGTAGGCAGGATAGACCCTATAGGTCCTGTGTCCCTTTGCAGTGGGATTTCTGCCAACACACCCTAGAAGAGGATATAGGTGACTACCACCTGCTTCTACTCATAATTTCCAAACCACCCCCAGTGAAAAGATCTTTATGGAAAGGGTGCTGAAAAAAGAAGGACCCCCCCCCCACACACACACTATGTACTACTGCTGATCTTTGGTTTGATTCCCCCATTCCATGTCTGTTCCTTGGGTCTTTCTAGATGGCTGTGTTGTATGTGATGATTTATACTTGACTGTGCCTCCCACTACTTAACTGGGTGCTTCATAGTTCGCTCGAGTCCCCAGCGGTGGGTGCTATGTGTCTCTACACATCTTTGTCTACAGAGAAAAAAAAAAAAAAATAAAAAAAATGGAGGGGGAGAAAAAAAAGAAAGAAAAAGTTAAAAAAACACCCACACCAGCCTAAACAGCTCTCATTTATTTCATGCTCTGGGATGTGGCTTGCCTCCTATGACAGTGTAATTTAAAGAAATATATGGAGGGCTGAAAAATCATTTGCTCAAATTTGTCCAGATGTTTTCTAGATGTGATTGGAATTTGATTGCCCTTTTCCGCAGGGTCAGAAGATATTAATGTCCGGGAACTTTAATTGCTCGCAGACCCTGCTTTGCTCTTTGAAGATGTAAAATGTTGGACTCATTACTGTTTGTTCTCTAAATTCAAAGTTTCCTCTCTTGCACTTTCTTAATGGATAATGCACATAGAAGCAGACCTTTATCTTTCCACACCCTCTGAAACCTTTAACCCACTGGGAATTTCAGAGAATTTCAGAGGATGAGAGCTGAACGTGTTTTTTAATGGTTTCTTTCCCCCCCCCTTTTTTTTTCTTTTTTTTTTAATTCTGGCCCTTTTTTCTCCAGTCCCTCGGTAGACACCTGTCTCAAAGAAATTATTCCTTTGGGAACCCCACCAGCCCCTAGGGTTTCTACATTGCCTGTGCACCTGTTGACTTGAAGGCCTTTTGGACCAGAGCAATGCAAAGGAAAGTGTGTAGGTCGGAATTCATTAGAAAAATCAAATCTGAATTTTCAAAGATGCAGGCAAACAAACAAGAGCCAAGATGTCAACTGTAATGTGTTAATTGGGGTGTCACCCCCCGGATATAAAACCTGACGCGCTTGCTTTGCTCCTCATGGAATGAATAAGCCAGCACGGAGTCCCAGAGTCCTGATCTCTTTTGACAAGGTGGCCCAGCCTAAGAAGGCTCACAGTTGACTCTGGTTTAGCCCTTTCCTGCACTGCATCCCTGTGGTATGTAGCTCTCAGTGCACAGTTGTGCTTTCCTCCAGGAACACCACTGGCGGGAGCTGCCTGGCCTCCATGAAGTTCTTGGTTGGCAGACCCATTGTGCAACTCTTTTTTGTCCTAATTATTTCCAAAGACACCAAGCAAACTGCTTCAGATGCATCCTTGAAGCAATATAATGCTTCAGAAGCATTCTTGTGGCTGTCAGAGAGAATTGTATCTCCAGACCTGATATTGCCTTGCAGTTGCAGAAACCTTGCTCCTGAAGAGCATCATCCTGAGCAGGGAGATGCGGGCTCACCATGGCTGGTCCCTGAGCAGTCCTGGGGGAAAAGAAAGTGGCAAAAATGTCCTATCCTGGGTCTTGGTGCCAGCTGTCCCTGAACCTGCTCCTTCCTTCAACCTTGGTTGTCTTGGAGGAGTGTGAGATGAGCCTAAACACCACTTTTTCTCTTTTCCCCTCTTTGTCTTTCTCTTTTCTGTACAGGCAACTTTGTAAAGAATTTACAGATCTCTTGGCCCAGGACAGGACGCCCATTGGAAACAGCCGGCCCACCCCTATATTGGAACCGGGCATTCAGAGCTGCTTGACTCACTTCAGCCTCATCACTCACGGCTTTGGGGCCCCTGCTATCTGCGCTGCCCTCACGGCCCTTCAAAACTACCTGACTGAAGCTCTCAAAGGCATGGACAAGATGTTCTTGAACAACAACACTGCTAACAGGCACACATCTGGCGAAGGACCAGGTAGTAAAACTGGAGACAAGGAAGAGAAACACAGAAAATGAGAGAAAGGGAGAGGAAAATATAAAAAGAAAGAAAGAAAGGAAAAGAAAAAAGTTAAATAAACAAAAGGAGAAAAGAGAGATAATCTTTTAAAACAGACCATCTTAATTTTAGCTTTAAAAATACTGGATTGGGCTTTGGAAGAATTCTATTAGGTAGGACAAAATAATAATAATAAATAATAATAATAATTAAAGACAATAATTTAAGATCAGAGGAGCACAATGGCACAAGACCAGTGGTTCAGAGTCTCTTGCCAGGAACCTGTGAAGACAACCACCAGGATTTTTTCCCCACTTCTGTTCTTTTACAGTTTTAAAATAATGATTTGGGAGGAGGGAAGTATAATAATAATTAATAATAATAATAAAAGAAAAAAATGAATAACTTATTGGAAGAAATTGGAGAAACATTTTTGGTGTCAGTGCTTTGATTTCTTGAGCTGCACAGTCTGTCTTGCTATTACTTTTATTTTATTCTCTTATCTTTTTTGTTGTTGTTTTTATGAACAACATCCTGTCTCCACCCTACCTAACATGTTCTTTCAGATAATTCCTTTCTGAGAAAACCCATCGTTTCCTTCCCCTCAACTCTTCCCATCTCATCTCACTGCCCTGGTTCTGTCTAGACTAGGAAAGGAGGGGAGGTGAGTGCACAGATGTCTCACGAAGCCATCTACCCCAGCCAGCTCGAGCTGCATTCATGGCAGCATCTTAATGTTAGGCATCATTAGATGGGACATTTCAGGTCACTGTAGCTTACTGGAATTATCTAACTCTATTTTTCAAGAACTTTTTTTTTTCCTGGTCTAGACAGACTCTCTGTTTAGATTGCCAGCGTTTACAGGTGTGTATGGGCACGTGTGTACCTATGTGTGTGCATATGCATACACATAGTTTGGTAGGGATGAGTGTGTATCCTGCGTATGTTTGGATATATATGGATATATATGGATATATACATATATATAATATGTGTGTATAGCCACACATATTTATGCATGCAAACATACCTTTGTAATTTAGCACTTGTCTATGATGGTAAAATGCTTTGTCTATAATGGGTTGCAGTGTTTGAAATTAAGATCAAATCTATCTGATTTCTTAATTTTCTTAGATCTGCTCTTTTTCTCTAGGGAGTTTTATATTCCTAACTATGACAATGCTTCAGTCCTTAATTTTCTTGAGTACTGTGTGTGAGAGATATCTTCCACCCATTTTTAAAGAACTGTTAACAACAACAAAAAAATGAGTGATATAAGTATGTAATTCTTTCTCAGGTGTATGCACTATTTTATTTTCTTCTGTTTCCTAAAGCTTTGCCCGCTTGGCTTATGAGCTTCTTCAAAGAGGACTAGAGATCCCTACACAATATATCAGGTACAGAGAAAAAAAAATCCACAATTCTGATATTCTGATACTTTTCTTTCTTTTTTTTTTTTTTTTTTTTCAAATCAAAGCCAGTTGTTTCTGAATTCTGTAGGCGCACTTCTTTAAAGAAGCTCAAAGGGAATAATTCGAATGAGTTAAAAATATAAGTTGAAATCAAGGTATAATATCACAAGGAAAAGAAGAGCTCTGTCAAATGTTACTATGCTTGCTTGGCATTAGGATTTTGCATCCAGGGAGGAAAGGGTTGCCATGTGAGCTGGCTCCTCGTGATGGGAGTGGGGAGGGCTTGCCAGGGAATATCCTGATTTGTGAGCTGTCTGAGAAAGTCTGTTTCTCTTACAAAGCTTAAAAAAAAATAGTCTTGTGACTCTTGCTTTAGAACAAGTTGGTGTGGTAGGGGGAAAAAACTTCTTACTGACAATGTTTTTCTTGGTGGTTTGGTATCTGACAGGATGTCTTATGCATATGATTGGGGGGTAGAAGGGAAGTATGATTTCTTTCCCTTTTTTTTTTTTTTTTTAACATACATTTCTTTGTCCCCTATGGTAAAAAAGATGCTGAAGTGTAAGGATCTGAATTTCTGTTTGGATTCTGCCACATTGGGTAGTTGCATGTGTTTCTCAGTGGGGTAGGGTTCGTGCACTAACACATCATTTTGCTTATGTCAGAACAGTTACTGGGTGTGGGTAAATCTCCTGGAGTTGCTGGCAAAATTCCAGTGGGGTCAGGCATCCCTCTAGGATCCCTGTTAAAGCTGCAGGAATCAATCCCAATAGCCCAAGCAGGCACACCTGAACTCAAAACAAGGTGGACAGAGAAACAAAAGAGAAGCCTTATCCTTCTTTTAGTTTCTAGATACCTTCCAAAGTGGATGATGGGGGACAAATAATGCAGCAATACTCTCAACATCCCCCAGCAATATCTTCTTAAAACAAAAGAGGCAAATGAGCCTTTGATTGACACTCTCAGTATCCTTAGCTACCTGAGAAATGGCTACAGCTGAGGGCCTGCTCTGCTTTTCAAATCTTTGTGCAGCAAGCAAAGGTTTCTTGGCTCTTGTTCCCTACTGTGAGTCGGACAGATGTGTGGCAATAGAAACCCAGAAGTCCTCCAGGCTCCAGGAGCACTAAGGCCTCTGGAGCTGCTCCTCTTTCATGTACCTTTTGTTCTTCAGGGGCAGAGTTCTGTGGGGAATCTCATGTGACAAAAGGGGGAAATTGAGGCAGATAGCCTTCTTCATGGGCTGCTGGGATGAGTTGGAGGTAGTCTTCAACCCTAGCAGGTCCATGGCAGTGGGTTTCATAGCTGGCATGTCCCTGCAGATGTCACTGGGAAAAGTGTAGATCTCTGAGTGATGTAGATCTCCTGGATTCCACACTGGTAGTTTGGGGATGCCCAGACTGAAAAGCTGCTCCCAGGCAGCTTCTGGTCCTCCAAAGCCTACCCATTGCCAATCACACACAATTTCAGCAGGATCCTGGGGAAGGACAATCCAAGCTGCAGTGCAGCTAATGACTCAACAGGAATGTGCTGGAAAGGAAAGGGGTATATATACGTGTGTGTATCTGGGAAGAAATGAATGGTACCACCTGAAAGCCCATCTCCCTTCTCTACCCAACTGGAATATTCTGTTTACTGAAACAGAGTACAAAGTGTTGAATGTTGCTTTGCCTGCTCTCTGCAAAAACTTTTGTGAGGAGCACATGGGTCCAGCCACACCAGTGGGGTATCAGGGGGTGAGGAGACCTCAGGTTAGCTCTCAGCCTTCTGCCTCCCCAGCTGTACATTCAGGGACATGGGGACTTGTTCCATCTCAACCCAGATCTTGCTCCTGCTGAAAGCTTTGACAGTGAGGTTGAGAATGGTCCTTTATTATCTTCTGGGGAGATTTTGGGGATGCTCTTTTTAACTGCAGAAAACAGTATCCCACCACCACTGTGGGTTAGTGAGGAGAGGGTCTCACTTGCAACTTCCTGGGGAAAGACTTGCACACACATGTGTGAGGGCCTGATAACACTGCTGAACTCTACCTTAGACATAGGTTGGTCACCTGCACCAGGACCTAAACCTTGAGAAGTCTGAGGGAAGAGTTTCACTTGACTCCTGACAATTTTGGATCTGCCCTTTGTGCCTTCTGCCACCGTTCCAAATGCCAGGCTGTGCTTTGCTCAGGTGAAATAAAGCCAGATGTAAAATCCCCATTGATTTCAGTGGGATATCAAGTGACTTGTCCCTCTGTATGGAGAAAAAACCCGCAGGGTTTCTGATTTAAATGCAAACAGGAAGAAAACATGGCATAGGAGTGTATCCATCTCTATTCTTCCTCCTAGCCTAGTGCTGCTCCCTGAGAGAATTGCCTGTTGCTCAGTGGCTCCTACCATTTTGAGGAGACCTCAGTCCCCTCAAAACACAACTCAGCCTCCCACTGGAAAGCATTTTCCTGCTCCCCTCCTTTTTTCCAGCTCAACTGCTTGTGGGCTGGGCACCTCAGACATTTATCTGGTAACTGAGTTATTAAAAGATTTGGTTTCCTTGGGATCATAAATCAATAAACAGGAGGATTAACACGGCAGCTTTGCTTTTTAACTCAAGGGAAAAGTTTGAGGAAATACTGTGAAAAGTTTGTTTTCAAACCAAACAGGTGGGTTACTGTAAATTTCATTTCATTCTTAGTATTTTTTCCTTTTTAATAACAATTCTGTTTTCTGTTGGAAAGGTCCTTGTTTTCCTGTGCTCCCTGACTTTTTTTTATTCCCCTGGTTGGTATTCACACAAGATGTGAAGGACACAAGATGTGAAGGAAACAAGATGCCAATTTTATGGGAATCTTTTTACAACCCGATAATTTCTTTAAGGTTGGGTTGTGTCTTGTTCCACCTAATAGAAATTCTCTGTGAGAAGCTGTTTTAAGTCCGTTTGCATCCCAGGCCAACCTCTCCCGAAAATCCCTAAATTTGCATTTGGGATTGGGAGAGAGGGGGGGAAGGAAGGTTTCAAGTCCTTTAGCTGTGCCCAAAGGGCTTATTGACTTCCCTTGCTCATCCCTTTCTGACCAGTTCATCACAAAGACTTGTTTGGCTCTGTTTTGATATGTTTCTTGGAGAATTTGGTGCTCATTTCAGCTGCCAGAAGTATTGCCAGATTGATCCAGCCAAACTCCTGCTCCCCTCTGGCTTCCCTGTGTGTGAGAGGCTGTAGGCTTTTTACAAATAGTATATTTTCTTATACAAAGGGAAAAAGTAAAAGCATATATCCCCAAACACACTGGCAAATGCCTGAACATTTTGAGAGAGATGAAGCATTGTGTGTTAGCAAGAAATGCAAAAAAAAACAAAACCCAAATGCAAAGCTTTGGAAAAAGAGAGTGAGAAACTGGAAAGATAAAAGAAAAAACTAATAATTCTCCTTTTATGCCCCAAATGATCCCTTTCACCTCCTCTTCTTGAAAAAATCTGACCATGCAATGAGAAATACCAGTTTATCGACTCTTCCTGAGAAGAAATGTGGAGAGGCATTCAGTATTGAGTTTGTATATATTTATTTATGCTTAATTTAACGGGAATGTGTAAATATGGCGAGCAAGTAGTTTGGGGGTTATTTATCTGTGAATCTATACCTCTGTGAATGGGTGGGGGAATCTAAAAAACAAAAAATAAAATAAATAATTAAAAAAAAACAAACAAAAAAGAAAAAAACAAAACCAACAAAAAAAAAATTTCCCGCTTGACTAGATAGTATCCTATCTGAATCTTTTCTGTTCTTTATAGACAAGCTGTTATGGTAATGGGTAGAAATTGGTTTCTTGTCCAGTGATGACCTGATTTACATAAATAATAAGAATAAGAATAAAAGAAAAGGAAATTGTTGTGTTTTGTTGTATTTTCCTCTTCAGTTTTTTTGAATGTTGGTGCTGCTTCAATTTTGCAGACGGATTTACTTATAACACCAAGAAGTCTTTATTTTCCCAATCCAGGCATTGGGGAAATTCAGGACATGTCTCTACATTTAAAAAAAAAAAAAAAAAAAAAAAAAAAAAAAAAAGAAGAAAAAAAAGAAAAAAAGAAAAAAAAAAGACAATAAATATTGCTTCTCAGAAATGTGGGTATTTTATTTCTGTCTGACTCAAAAGTGTCCATATCTTTACCACTCTTACCTCTTCATTCTAAGCAGACCTATAATAAACCTCATGTCATGTTAATGTGAACTTTTGTTTCATTTTGCTTTTACCAGCTGAATTAGGACTAAATCTTCTTCTTTTCAAAATATTAGCCATTAAAAGAACATTTTCTGTAAGATTCCAGTATCAGGAAACTTGCCCCCTCTTCTTCTTCCCCCTGCTGTGTAACTGTACATTTCATTTAGGTATATGTGGATGTGTGTACATATATATACTCTTACATATATACTCATCTATGGATAGGGAGTGATGTTCATATTCACAACTCAGGATTATTTTCTACCTTAGTTCTACAGCTGCAGCATCAGTAATTAGCAAAAGGTAATAATCAACCCCAAACACTTTCTCCTTCCAGCTCCCTTGCTTACCCGTTCCCCTCCATTCCCAAATCGGTTTTGGTTTGGTTTGTAACGGATGGATCCGAATTCTCAGGGCCGACCTGGAGCCGTTCCAGGGGGATTCAGGATTTATCCGGCGGTTGGATTTAGGAAGAGGGGGGCGGATTAGGGCCTCAGAATTTATATTGTCAGTGTTCTTATATATGTTTTATATGTCGAATATGCTACATATTACTATGTATAACAGATAATAAATTATACATAAGTTTTACTATATAATATACATAATATATAATATACATTATATTATATATTATTATACACAATATTTTCCTTATATTATAATTTATATATGCATATATTTACCTGTAATTCAGAGGCTGGAAAGGACTGTCAATTTAACCCTCGGCACAGCCACCCTGAAAACAAACACTCACGTGTGGCACTCAAACTGAGGGCCCTGAGGGTGGAAACCGGTTTAAAGAATCGCTTTTACTGCCGTGAACTATTTGAGTGAAACACCCGCTCTGAAGACTTGTCTGGGTAGGGTTTTATCTCTCGATTTTTAGAGACAGCCGTGGTTTAAGAGGGCAGGGGGGGAGATGCAGGTCCGGTAACAGGCGGTGAATGTTTTTTTACAGCTTAATATTTCTTTCGGAGGGGGTGGGGGCATAACAAAACAAAAATCCATCCCCACCTCCATCTCCCAAACTATCTCCCTTCTTCCTCTCCTTCCAGCTTGGACTACGGGAGCCGACTCAGCTGATCGCCCAAGGTGTCCAAAATAAATCTTAATAATAATGATAATAAAAACCAAACCAAAACACTGCAAATAACGACCCCAAAGCCTGGTTTATGGGGAAGATTCGTGGTTCGGCTGTCTCGGTTTCAGCCAGGCTTGGACTCAGCCGTGACCTACTTTTTCTTTG
>JANRGW010053838.1:7976-25368 GCA_024733675.1 Psilopsiagon aymara | reverse complement strand
GCCCTCGGGGTCCGAGCAGGAGAAAACCAAGGTGGGGGAGCAGCGGAGCTTCGAGAAGAGGAGAAAAGGGAATTCCACCCATCCCCACACCCCATTCTCCAGCCGCTTCCCTGTTCCTCCTTTGTACCGTGGCTTTGCAGAACTCGGAGTGGGGACCCCAAAGCAGCGGGCGGGTGTGGGGTTCAAGATGCCCTTGAGCGGGGAGCACTGGGAGCGCCAGCGACACTGGAGTGGATTTCCAAAAGGCAGGCTGCATGCCAGGCTGTTCTAGTTTGTTTTGTTTCCTTCGGTTTTAATCACAGTGACTCTAGGATTTTTAGTAGAGCATGTGTTTTGCATGAAACCTTTCAAAACAGCTCCCGCAGTTCCCAGTGGACTCTGTGAGGCTTTGGGGGGGAACGAGGTAGGGGTCAGAACACTTATGTATAAATGGGATTAAAAAAAAAAAAATCCTCCCAACAAACCAAACACTAGGGAAAGCTCTTGTCTAACTCAGCAGAAGGACCGGCTAGTGGAACTCGAAGTCTCTCTTTAAAACCGGACTCGACGAGAAGAGGAAGGGCTCCCTCCGAGTTTCCCAGGCTCCAGGCGACAGTGTCAGGGTTGCACATTCAGAGCACATATGAGCATACACTTAGAATAGAGAGCAGGTAGCCGCTCGAGAGGCTGTTTGAGAGCCCTGCCCTTCTCCTCTCCCCTCCCCGACCTCCCCCCAGCGGCCCTGGAACCGGGCTCCCGAGGAGAAGAAAAGCTCCTGCACTTCGTTACTCCGGGGCAGTCCTCCCTTCCTTCCTCTCTTCTCCGTTTCTCCTCTTGTCTTTCCTGGTCCTTCTCTCTCAGCTTCTTCCCCAGCTACGGTTAAATAAAAACGAATAGCAGAGGTCACCAGATCATCTGAACTTACCTACTCCACTGGTCCGATGTTAGAATCTACTCTCCCAGTCACTACCAGCAGGGACTTTCCTGCCTTGTCCCATTCTCTTTTTTAAACTCTAGATAGTTCAAGTTTCCCTTATAAAACTTCACCGTGATTTATAGAGTGATAAACAGCATTTTTGTCTTTCATCCCTTTGGGGTGAACTTCATTCTTTCCTTTCTTGGTTTTGCTTCTCCCCTCTACTTTTCCCTCCCCACCTGCATGGTATGGTCCACATTTATATGAAACCTCATAAATAACATCTGGTGTCTCTATGATGGAACTATTCAAATGTCTTAAATAATCCCCAGTACCAATATATTCGTCGCTGTATTCCTTTGTTTGGTCTGTCTCTCTCGTAAACAGGCATCCACACACATTTTTCCCTGTAGATGGATGTGTGCTTGTGTGTGCACAGCTGTACCAGGAGGCTGTGTTACATCTCATGTCATAATCGAGTGTGGCTCCGCTTTGTCGTACAGAGTCAGTCCTATTCACACACCACTACTGACTTTTAGGAGTGAAGGGGGGTAAGAAGTGCTCCTCGTTTTTTTCTTCGGAATTAAACCCTTGAAATACACTCCAGCCGGGGCAAAGGGCCTGTCCGTTTCAGCCAGGGAAGGGCTGTCCCAATTTCCCTTCCAGCAAGTCATCCCTCTGCCTCTGAATGCTCCCTGAGCGGGATAAGGGGAAGAATAAGAAGGAAATCTCGGGAGATTTAGGAATTAAGAGTTTCTCTATCTTCTCTTCTTTCTATAAAGACAGAAAAAAATAATGAAATCACACTCAATAACGAAATTACCTCAATTATTTTGGAGTTTCCTCTACACAACACTAAATGAAAGGGGCGTGTATGTGTGTTTGCTTGTGTATTTCTCACCCGAGTTTGCTGTGACAATAACCCTTTCACTCCACCTCTGCCTCAAGTCTGCTTGGGAGGGGGCAAAGGAACTCCCTGCTCCCCCCCACCCCCCCCCCCAAAAAAAAAAAAAGGGAGGAAAAAGGAGGCTTTTATATATGGCGATTGCAAAGCAATTCGGTGCCGGGCATTATTAATACTCTTAAACAAAAAGTGATGTGAGAGGAATCGCTATCATCATTTGAGAACATGCGACGAGGATGCTGCCCTCAGGTAGAGAGGAACATCTCCTTTAGAACAGAAAACGTTTGACTTTTTCCAGGTGATAAAGCTGTCCTTGTTGAGATTTACAAAGAGCAATAGCTACAATTGCAATTATAGGGATTTTTTTTTTTTTTTTTTTTTTTTTTTCACTCTCTTTAAACACTAAGGTGGGTGAAATGAGTGTGGACTTTTCTCCTTCTTGTAAAAATCCGTCAGGGTACCAGAGGGAGATCTTTTGCCTTCTGAAACTATAGCTACCAATAGTTTATCTTATCTTGGTACACGGAGCATCACCTGACAGACTTTGCTCCTGCAGAATTCCCGGTGATCCTTAAAGCTGCCTGCAGCACTTCCCTAAAACTGTGAGCAGTGGTAGGGGCGAGAGAAACCCCCGGTCTCCTATATACTCAGCTTTATTTCAGTACAGCGCAGATCCTGTTCTGGATGGGAAAAAGGGAGCTTGTTTCCAATTATGTATAGAAAAATCACAGTGTAATAACTGACAAGAAAGAGAAGGGTGTGAGAAAAAATCTCAAGGTTTTTTTTGAGAAATCCATTTCATGTAAATAGGCAGATTCTTTTTAACATTGTTGCAACTCAAGCAGGAAAGAACGAGTTGAAATATTTTAAAACGAAAAATTCTGGATTTAATACGAACATGCGGTGGTGAATAGGGCAGATGATTTTCCTGGGTAGGTAAAGCTTTTACCCTGCCCCGGAGAGCCGCTGTTCATCCTCACACTCACAAAACACTCTTCAAGGAGCCGAGTGAAGAAGGCTGAGAAAGTGAAGGAGATTATGGCTAAAAGCCCTCCAGTCTTGCTGTGCTGGGACCTTGCTGGAGGTTTTTCCTGCGCCCAGCAGCTGCCGCGGGAGGCCTGGGTGGAGCACGGATCTCCTTGCTCCTCCTCACGCTTCAAAGGTTTCTTTAAACTTTACCTTAGGGGTGACATGAGAGGAGCGAAAGTGACGGACGGAGCCCAGACCTTTCTAAAAATATAAATTATTATTTTACACCCAATCTTTCCGCCCCTTGCTCTGGCTTGGGAAGTCGGGACTTGCTTGGAAAGTTGGAAATAATAATAATAAATAAATAATGATTAAAACCCCCAACAGACAAAAAAACCCCAACAAACCAAACCACCCAAAAAAAAAAAAAAAACCAAAAACCCACTCCACAACCCACAAGTTGGTTACAGAGGGCTTCACTTCTGACAAAAGGCGATAATTATAGCGGGTTTCTCGACAGTGCAATACCCCCCACTCATAAACCCCATCCTGGGCTGAGGGTTTGCAGTTATGGAGGAGGCTATGAAAAGCCAAGAAGGGCTTTCCCCATCTCCTCTAGCTGCAGAAATCGTGCGTGTGCGTGTATACATACGCGTACTTTTATTGCTGACCTGCGGGAATTATTTTACAGCTACTTATCTCTCCCGGTGCAGCAAATGAAGGCTACAGGACTGTTTTCTTCTTGCTGCATGGCTTTTTTCATCTCTCTTGATATGCCGTTGCCCCATCCACAGCAGGCAGCCTTTCACAGGCTCTTTTATTTGCCAACACCGCCCGACACAGGGCTCCGGGAGAGTCTTTACAGTCTGGGCTACAACCCCTGCCAGGAGGGATGGCCCCCGCCCACACCCTTGCTCGGACAAGGCAAGAATAGACAGCTGATACCGGAGGGCAGAACAGTTGGGTTAACCCCAGAGTCAAGGTAATCCCCTGCTCAAACTGGGAGAGAAGAGGAGAGGAAGAAAGTGAGGAAGAGGGATAAGCAGACGGAGAGGAAAGAATAAGACTTGGGAGGGGGCTCATCCTCCCCTCAGCCTCATGCCCAGTCCCTTCAGCCCCGCCACTCTCTCCCCTTCCCAGAAGGGTCTGCAGGGCCCCAAACCCGCCCCTTTCCCTCTCTGAGAGGAGGGTGGGCGCGGGGTTAGGTCCTTGCCCTGTTTGCTTTACTTTCCGACCTCCTTTTCCCAACATCCTGCCAGGCAATAGGCTGTAAAATAGTTATCCAGTCCAATACACAGGGAAGTGCCTTTTGAGAGTAATTTCTGCCCAGAGCGTTTGGCCGGGGGCAAAGCAAGCGTGCTCTCTAACTGATCAACCTGGATATTTCATTATTCATTAATTTACTGTTTAACCAAATCCCACTCATTATCAGAGGCAACGCTTGGCAGAGCCCAGTGAACAGTAGCAGTTGGTGTCAGGCGTGGAGAATTGGCCCATTTGATCCTGGGCTGTTTTATTATTCAGCACCACTGACTGAGAAAAAGGCCCATGAATAATAAAAAGCCAAAGCGTGTTTGAACTGAGAAGCATGACACAGCCTTACAAAACAGCAGTTAGGAAATTAAAGGCAAGGTGGCACAGGCTTTGCATTTTTTATTCTCACTGTGGGCACAGGCATCGGGATCCCACATTTTTGTTTCTCCTGTGTTTATTGTTGGCATCATTACTATTTTCCCACAAGCCATTAAAGAGGTGTAAACCCAAAATCTTAATTGGAATCTTTTTATTGCAAAGTTTCTTTCTGTTTTATTCTGGTTGTTATTTCAGTTTTAATAAAGATACAGCTTGTGCTGCTTGCTTCTTCTACCTTCCTTTACTCTGTAGGAAATAAGCCCCCTCAGACATCAGACCTGGATCTTTTTGGATGGAAATCCACAAAAGAGCTGCCAAGCGAAGGTTAACTGAACACTGGGATGCAAATGATGCTGCAGGAACTCTCTTGAGATCCTGAAAGACTCTCAGGGCTGGGGCTGGTCCATCAGGATCAAGTCCCCAGAAAACTTCTATGCTGAAGGCATTTTTCGTATTTTGACTCCACCTTCATCTCAAGACACCAATTGATCACCCACCTGCTGAAAAGAATACACCTCTTATACAAGTGTTAGTAGCAAATAATATAGTAGGAATCCTTACTGTCATCTTCGTCATGCTTTTCTGAACCTAGATCTTTGCTTTTTTGGCCCTAATCCTTCCCTTACTTATGACAGAAACTCACATGTGTTATTTCAGTTATGTTAGGATCAAATCCTATTTTCCCAAATTCTTTGATTTTTTTGTGGGATACAAAAGATTGTCCTATGGAGTGGTCACATTCAGCCTGTCTTTCTTTTCTTAAAAAAAAAAAAAAGTTTTTTTCTTCCCTAAGGTGGTTAAAATATGGGGTCTGAACAAGGTCACCAACTTTCAAAAGTCATCCAAGAACACTGGAGAAAAATAACTGCAGCCACAATGGTCTAAAGAATGAACCTGAATTATTCACAGCAGCCTGGCCCTAATCTCACCCTCTTCAAATAGGAGAGTTTTGCAAGACTTTCAGTCAAAATATTCTTCCTGAGTTGCCCTTTTGATCTTTTGTGATTATGCAACTGCTGTGGTGAAATACCTCCTGATTTTCACCCTGCATGCAACATTGGGCACAACACATGGAGATAGGGTGCCACAATGGGACTGGTCCCCCCTTTGTTGTTTGTACCTGTTCAGACTTAGGCACTAGCTAAACTCTTGGATGATGCAAAGAGATTGTTCCTCCTGTGTGTCTCTCTTCATATTTTCTCTCTCATCCTCCCTTCTGCCTTCCCAAGACAAACAGAAGTGGGATTTCTGATGCATGGTTGCTGTGCAGGGAATGATAATTATAAGACCAAGTGCAGGTTATCTGCATGTATTAGTTCTGGTCAGGATCAACAAAGACCTCCTAAGTGATTTAGAGTTACTGTATTTGGATCAATTGTTTATTTAATAAAACAGCGGCCAATTCACCCCCATACCACATGTCTTGTTTTATTTGTGGCCTGGCTCCCTGCAAACGCATCTTTGAACAGGCCATGTGTATCCTATTGTGGTGGCAGGCACTTATCCACGGATTCTGCCTCATCCTGCAATTTTTCTTTTTTTTTTAAGGTTTGGCTAGTTTTGTTGTTTTTATTTTATTATTTTATTATTTAATTTATTAATTTATTAACTATTCATATTTACAATTATTTATGTATTTTATTATTTATTTTGTTTTATTATTTTTTTCTTCCTTCCTTCCTTCCTTCCTTCCTTCCTTCCTTCCTTCCTTCCTCCCTTCCTTCCTTCCTTCTTTCCTTCCTTCCTTCCTTCCTTCCTTCCTTCCTTCCTTCCTTCCTCCAGCCTTCTAGAACTGGTGCAATTTTCATTGGGATTTTATGATTTCACATCTTGATTAGTAAAAACCAAGTTCAAGCCTCTGACTGGAAATTTGGCTTCCTAGTCAGAGCTTTGCCTTATCTTTCTAAATCAAAACCTGCTTTAGAAATTACCTCAGATTATCAGAACTTCCTCTGAAGTCTGGTTAAGACTGACTGGATTTTAAATACTAGAAAAAATGTCTGTACATGTGGGTGCAGATGGGTTGGTACAGATGATGCTTGTCCTGTTTATGCCTGTAAAGTGTCTACACAAAATCTTTTTTCTATCTTCCTTTCTTTTTATCTTTTATTAATATTCATGGTTATGGTTGGTGTTCCTGGAATTGAATGCATCCGGTGAAAACAGTCCCACAGCAGCCCAGACTTCTTAGCATGTGTGGGCTTTACACGCTGCTGAAAAGGGTTTTGCCATAAGGAAGTCCTAAACAGGTCTAAAGGCAAAGTCCATGGTCACTGAAACAACCCTTTTGCTGACTTTAGGAGAAGGATTTCACCTGCACACCAAATTACCAAACTGCAAAAATGTCCACTGAATTGTGCAGAAGAGACTATACAGATTACCTCAGACAACTGCTAACTGCTTGGGCAGCAAATCACTGTGTTAGGAAACATCCACAATTTGTTTTGATGACATTTCCATAGATGCAACAGGGGATTTATAAGTGACCTTCATATTCCTCCTTATGAAACTCTCTCACTTTCTCTGGCTGAAAGAGAGATACATCTTTAATCTCTTTAGGTTAGGAACTGTCTTTTATTTCCAGTGCCCAGCATTTTGTGACTTGGCAGTTTGATTTTAATTCCTGCTAGGTACTAAACAAAATAAACAGCAGCACATATTATTCAGGAGGTATAAAATAAGGATTCAATGTGATTTTCTGAGAAGGCAACATTCTGTATGAATAGCAGGTCTTTCTGTTCCTTGGTAAGAAGTGGGTGCTCTTTGTGTCATTGAAACAAAACCTAAGAAACACTCTACTGTCAAAGTGAAAGAAGAAATCTGGTGTTTCTATGCATGCATGAAAGTGATGAGCAGACGTGCATCCCAGTGAAGGTTGTTGAGCTTAAGTGGATGTGAATGCTAGTGAAGGATTATACCATAGGTGCAGAACTGCAGGTTTAATCACGTATGATTATAATTGAGTGTGTGGGGAGGTGGACAGCAGTGGTGGTGTAACTGAATGGGAAGTGAGAGGGTGTGATTGTAATTAAGTGTGGGTGTAACACTGAACATAACTGAATGTGAGTGCCAGGAGTTGGGTATATAACCAAATGTGAAAGTGTCTGAGTGAGTACATGTTAGAGGAGGGAAGAGGGCATGATTGAAGCTGAAGGTGAGTGTGGCTGAGTGTGTATGTGATGGAGCTCATACGTGATCAGAGGATGCTCGGAATCCAGGCTGGCAGCAGTAGGACCACAAGAAGCCCATGTTTCTAGAGTATGGGATAGGAGAGGTGAGCGTGGAGGGTGTAATCAAAATGCAGCCTGGGTTTTCTAAACTGCAGTGTAAACTGGGACAGCTCTTCCACTGGTGTTTTCAGTCACAAGCAATCTCATTGACTTTACTGTAGCTGAACATGCATGAATAAGTGCTCAGTACCAAGAACAAAGACTACAAAACTACTGGAAACAGTTAATGAACCCAATAGCGAACAGTGTTGGGGTAGTCTACGAAACATTGACTATTTGCTCAAATAAAATGCTATACATATTCTTTTCGTGTGTTTAGTATTAATTTTTTTTACATACAGTTTAGCCTATAAGCTCATTGTACAAACAAAAGATTTCTGGTAACTGTGAGAGCATAAATGTGGCAGAAGTATCTGAAAATAATTTTTTCACATGTAGCATGTGTTTCTAAGAACCAAATTAATCCAGTCAATGAAAAAAGCTAGCACATCATAAACTATATGTCTAATCAAAGCTAATTAGCCCAGCATGACTTTCACATATCAAACATACATAATGTTTCTACAGCTCGTAGACTTGAGACCAAGATGTCTCAACTTATTATTTGCAGTGTGAATTCAAATATTGACTAAATTGTGACCTTGAAGCCCATGTGTGAACCAAAAAAGAAGTTGAATTAATTCAATCCTTCTTTTCCCCTCCAAACCAGTTCGGCAGCTCTAGTTGTTTGTGTGCCAGAATAATTTAAAATGATGCTGTCAGCAACACTCTTACTGCCTTTTACCAATATACCCAAGTTTCTTATTATTTTCACCTTCCTTTTAACAGCTTCTCATTGAGACAGGCATACACTTCTCTTCACATGCCTTAGGGCTTCTTGACACTTCAGAATTTACCAGAATAGCTATTCCAGAATTCTGGAATAAAATTGGTTACATGGGGGCTTTAATTAAAAAACTACTTGGGAACCATTATCTAGAAATAGTAAATTTCCATTAGTTGAAAACTTTTAGAGAAACAATGTGGCTTAGTGAGTAGACATGGCACAGGAGTGAGGGAAAATTCAGTATTTTCTCAGGTCTGCTAGAACAGTGGCTTTATCCCTTATGTTTTATATACGTAAATGGGGACATAGAGCCATATTCTGTTTTTTTTTTTGCTAAGAGATTGAAGTTAATCTCAGTAGATTTTACTTGTCTATAAGATATACACCTGCTTAAGTTGCAGAGGTTCCCTCTATATGGACAGAGAAAGATTCTGGCTTGTACCATCTTGAATAGTGTCTAGAGAGATTGGGTGGACACTTTCTATACGTCTTTGTTTCTCAATGGACTTGGCAGAGACCCAGAGAACACAAAGGAGATGAGTTTCCTTTTATACTTAGTAACACACTTAAAAGAGGCCACATCTGATAAAATTGCTAAATTAGGCATAGGTAAGTGGTAAAAAGATGACTACTGCTGCTTATTTTTTGCTGATAAGCAGTTTTATGTGTTCAGGTATAAAGAACTGCACTTCACCAGCACTCTCATTGCCACTGTAGACTTTCCTCCTTACATGTCCTGTGCTTCTTTGCATTAGTGGATTTAACTTGGTTGCATGTTTGACCTAGGATGATTCAGATTATGTGGCCTAATAGGTAAGATATGAGTTCAACTTTCACAGTGTTTTTAGTCACACATGTGCTCACCACATCCACTTTGCTCTGACACCATCTCAGGTTTTGCTCTGCTTTCATTTGTAGGCTTTGATAGGAGGAACACATAATGTGTACTAACAGCAGAGGATCTTTGAATGCGGTATTCACATTTAACACTTTCCACCATTTGTAATACCAAGGCAGGTCTAAGATGAACAGTAACCATTCAAAGGGAAATCATGCTCCCTCCTGTTTCCTTATTCCTAGTTTCACAGTGGCTTAATTACAGCATGGAGAAGCGAGAGGTTTTTTTTTTTTTCTAAAGTAGCCTGGTGGTTCAAGGGATTTTCTGGGGAGACAGGGGCCTGAAATCTTTCAAGAGGAGCAGGACACTAATCTTTAAGGTTAAAGTTTTGCTTCTTACTGAGAAAAAGCAGCTTTTACTTCAGCTACACTTCGAATAAAAATGGTCATGAACTGGAAGTGACAGCACCTGTTATTCACCCAGTTTGCTCTGATCAGAGCACACTTGCTGGATCAGGACCCCTTGGGGTGGGAGCACCCCACTTCTGAGCCTCTGGCAGGTGGCATGTTAGCTCAGCTCAGGCGAGTGGTGATGTAATGCAAGAACTGTTCTCTGGTTTCTTATTAACTTCCTTATGTGTTGTAGGGATGAGTTCTTGACTTGTGCTCCCAGCCTTCTCTCTGGAGTATGAGAATGCAAGGACATGGATTCTAGTCTGACCAATCAATCTGTCACTGAGTGTTGTCTGATTCCACACCTGCCCATCACTGCTTAAACTTTCAATGACATCAGCGGCCCAAGACTAGGGCCTTCAAGTGTAAATTTAAAGAAATGAATCACTGCACACTTCTATGAAGTTTCCTGCTGGAAATGACTTGATTAAAAATAACACACTTCAGGAGAGGTGTTTCAGCTCCAGCCAGACCTCATTAACAGAATCACTCTTGATGTTCTCCTTGGCAAGCCTGGCGTTAGGTCTGCTTCAAACTTGTTTATGGGGTTGTTTGAGGTTTGTGCAGTACACAAGATCTACAGTTGGAAAAGTGACACTGCAGGAGGCTGTAATCCTCGCTGTGGTCAACGTGTTGAGAGTTTTATATTTCCTGACCGCAGGATCTTTCCATAAAGTGAAGGGGGAGGGATATTATTGTGATTAACCAGCTGGTTTATTAAAACTTCTGGAAGCCATAGTGAAGCTTTAATGAGATTACTGTGTCCATAAACTGCAAAATTTCTTCTCTTTCTTATTATGGAGAAAACAGAGAAACTGGCCAGGCCTTTCTCAGGCCATGTGAAAGGCTGTTAGAGGCCATAAAGCTGGGTATGAATGGTGGCAGTGAGACAAGGAGAAGCCTTCCTGATTCACTCACCAGCTGAAAATTTGTGAGGTGTTTTTTTGCCCCATGGTCTCTGGAGGTGTAAACTGCAGGAGATTTTGGCAGCCACGCTAGAAGCAGGGACATGATTCCCTCCTTCCCTCAAATCTCCCTGATTAACCTTCAAGCTGAAACATAAGCAAGTTTTCCACAGGCTGGCCATGACCCGTGGTTTGAAACCATATATTACATTCACAGACCCTGCTTTGGCAGAGACCTGAAGCACCTATGCAATGGTATGCATCTGACTTCAGCCCAGCTGTTCAGACTATGTCCTTAGCCAGAGTCATGCCAGGCTCCCTTTTCATCTTGTGAGATTGATGGAGCAGCAGTTTTCACATGCTAACAACAACATTTAGTACTTGTATAGAGCAATACTTATTTGGCTTGCTCTCCAACATTAGCTAACTCATTGCTCTGCTGGTAGCAGAATAATCACAGAATCATAGAATCATGGAATGTCTAGAGTTGGAAAGGAGCTTAAAGATCATCTAGTTCCAATCTCCTTCCACTAGACCAGGTTGCTCAAAGCCCCATCTGGCTTGGCCTTAAATACTTCCAGGGATGGGGCAGCCACAGCTTCTCTTGGTGACCCATTCCAGTGTCTCACAACTCTCACAGTAAAGAATTTCTTCCTAATATCTAATCCAAATCTACCCTCTTTCAGTTTAAAACCATTCCCCCTTGTTCCATCAGTACATATGCTCGCAAGAAGTCCCTCTCCAGATTTCTTGTAGGCCCCCTATAGAGGTATTGAAAGACTGTTATAAGGTCTCGGCAGAGCCTTCTCTTTCCAGGCTGAACAGCCCCAACTCCCTCAGCTTCTTTTCACAAGAGTGGTGGTCCAGCCTTCCAATTGTCTTTATGATTCTCTTCAAATTATCTTTGTGACTCAGTCCAAAAAGTCCATGTCCCTCTTGTGCTGGGATCACAAAGCTGAACACAGTACTGCAGGTGTGGTCTCACAAGAGCAATGTAGAGAGGGATAATCACCTCCCTTGACCTGCTGGCCATGGACCTTTTGATGAAACCCAGCACATGGTTGGCTTTCTGGGTGCAAGCACATACTGCTGGCTCGTGTTGAGTTTCTTGTCAACCAACATGCCCTTCTCCACAGGGCTGCTCTCAATCCACTCTCCATCCAGGCCTGTATTTGTGCTTAAGATTGCCCAGACCCAGGTGCCGGACCTTGCACTAGACTTTGTTGAATACCATGAGGTTTGTACTGGCCCACTTCCCAAATATGTCAAGGTCCCTCTGGATGGTATCCCTTTCCTCCAGTGTCTCAACCACACCACACATCTTGGTGTTTGCAGCAAATTGCTGAGGATGCACTCAGTCCCACTCACAATGCTGCTGACAAAGATGTAGAACAGCACTGGTCCCATTACCGATCCCTGAGGAACACCACTTTTTCCTGATTTCCACTTGTACATTGAACCATTGACCACAACTTTCTGAGTGTGACCATTCAGCCAGTTCCTTACCCACTGACTGTTCCATCTGTCAAGTCCACATATCTCTAATTTAAAGACAAGAATGTAGGACAATGTGCAGGACAATGCCAAATGCTTTGCAGAAATCAAGGTAGGTAATGTCAGTTGCACTTCCCTTATCTACAATTGCTGTGGCTCCATTGTAGAAGGCCACCAAATTTTTGAGGCATGATTTGACTTTAGTGAAATCATGTTGGCTGTAATCAATCATTCATTTGTTGTCCATGTGCCTTAGCACAGTTTCCAGGAGGATCTGCTCAATGATATTGCTGGGTACCTAAGTGAGACTGACTGGTCTGTAGTTACCTGGGTTTTTATCTTTTATTTTTTTTCTTTTTAAAAATGGGTGTTATATTTCCCCATTTCCAATGCACAAGGAAGAGATTAAGTGTGGCCTGGATCTGAGGAAAAGCAGCAGTATGGTCATCTGTAAGGAGAATTTCTTGGCCTTTACATCTTGATTCCTCTATTCTTTCTACTATCTTGAAGTGAAATGTGAAAAAAATTACTGGCCATGCTAGTGATTTCCTAATCTTTTCTCTGTTTATTAATTATATTATTCTAGATTTTAATCTCACTGGTTTTGTTCCCCCCCCCCCCCCCCTTTATTTTTCTTTGCTTTCATAGTCTTTTTCAAAAAAATGCAGGATGGTATTTACGCAACTGTCATTTTGCTTGGAGATGTGGAAAAAACGTTGTAAAAGCTCCACAGAAAAGAAGAAACTCTTGCCAGGTTGTGTCTATTCTGGTGATCCTTTCTGGGCATAGAAAAACCCAACCCAACCCAGAACCAAAACCCAAACAGCAGGAAACTCGTATGATCTTTCTAACATAAGGAGTTAAGTCCATCCTCTACAGCAGACAGCTTGGAGCCATCAGGCCCCACTTACTTGGCACCAAGCCCAAATGGCACAGTCTAGTAATACCAGTATCCATATGGGGGGCAGATTATTCTTCATTTGGGTGACTTTGATGCAAAAGTAGACAATGTCAAACCTTATGGTGTCAGACTGCCTGTAGACAGTGCCTGCAGTATCCGCCTCTTTGTAATTGTACCAGTAATTGTATTTTTTCCAAACAGATCAAGAATTAAAGCCTCTTCAGGAGATACCCTCTGTGCGTCCTAAGGTGCTACAGGTCCTATGAGCCATACAAATGATTTTAAAGCCCTGATTAATCATTTCTAAAAGAAATTATTGTGTGGTCCATTTTATAGTGAGTGCAATAAACATTACTGGACCTAACTTATCCTTAACAAATGCAGAGCTGGAGGTGAATCCTATTTTTTTAGTTGTTACTGTAGCAAATAGTTATTATTTTTTTCTTTTTTTCCTTTTTAGGCATCAGCTTGACAATTTCTGTTTATTTGTAACATAAATGAAGGAGAAAGGACGTTGTTAAACGAATAAGACATTTAAATACAGACATTATAAAAACATAGGATTAACTATTAAAGTACTTAGAAAAGTAGTTATGCAGTCTGATTCAGCTTTCATTTCAATTAGTCACAAAATTCTAATTGATTTCAGTAGGAACAGGCCTGGCCTTCATTTCTTCAGTGCTGTCCACTGTAAAAAAATTGATTCACATTGCTGCCCTCTTGACACATGCTTCTTAAATTTTCCTAGCAGAGGGCTCACCCTTGTCATTTGTGATGGATTAGAATCAGTGTGTCATAGGTTCCCTTTTAACGATGTGATTTTATTATCCTCGCGTGTAAATAGCTTTCCTTGTATAATATATATGGGAAAAAGAGGATTTTTTGTAAGTAACCAGGTTAACTTCTGATTATGACCACATAGTGATGGTGAATTAGTAGGCAGAATCCCCATCACCGTAGGCAGGCAGGTTTGGAAACACCCACCGGTGGATCTTCTTCGGTTAGGGAAGGTTAACATGCAGGAGTCTTTTGTTATCTCTGCCTTGATATACTTGCACTCATCAGATTCTTATTGGATCTTCAACATCCTCAATCTGTTGCAGAAATGAACCTACTTAGTTACACACCAGGCAGCATCCAGGAAATTACATATTTGCTGTCTCTTGCCCAACTACATCCAGAGATCCAGCTTATTTCAAGCACATTGGGATTGGGATATAAGTGATTTGACTGTCAAGCAGTGGTGACATAGTACTTCTACATTAAGCATCTTGTAGAGTAAAAGTTGGTAATGTATTGTTCATTCAGGTTGGCCTTGAGGTGACAATGAAATTCACATTTGCTCTTCCTTCTGACACTGAAATTCCATACAAAGCTACGTGCTTGCATACACATGACACAGGAACACATAAGTGGTCTATAAGGAGTTTGCACTGGAGCTGTTAGCAAGGCAGAGAGGGTAGGAGATATCCCATTATAGTTTACGGCAGCTCCACTTATAACCTGCTGTTGACATAGCTGTGCTTTGAGAGGTTGTCTTCCTCATCCCTCAGCCTGACAAGCGATGAGTGGACCTTTTGTAGCTGTTAAGATAACAATTTACACTTCTGTTTGATCAAAAGGCCAGTAATCACTTGTTCAAATTGCTTGTCCCTGATCTCATACCCAGCAACAAGTTCTGATGTTAAAGTGAGGAAAAACATGCACAATTTTTCACTTGCAAAAGAAGGTTACTTAGAAAGATATCACAGGACATGTCTAGTCCATAAATGGTAATCATATCATGAAGCTGTAAGAGTTCTTCAGTTTTGCTTCCTGCCCCATCCTCTCCTTTACCATGGCCTCAGGTGTTCATCTGTAAAAGACTTGAACAGCCTGTGTTTTTATCAGTTCAGCAATTAGCATGTATGCAGACGAGCAAATAAATGGATTAGAAACCTTAAACAATAAGACATAAGATAGCAATGACCTAAAATCATAGTTTGAACTGCTGGTAAAGGTGTTGGGATTTTGATTTGTTTTAAGAGGAAGTTTTTCAGCAGGAGTTGCAGATGTCCCAAAGGTAATCATCTTCATCTTACTACATTCTGGACCCACATGACATAGGGTGCCTGCTACTGTAAATGCTGTATTTTAGGTGATGTTAAAGGCAAGGCTTTTTTTTTCTCTGCAGTTGTTAGTCTTCCAGGGAAGTTCTGCATGTGGACATTAATCCCCTGCCAAAGATAATAGCATTCTCTTTAAATTCTCAGTGCATTTTTGATGGGTGAATAAAGTCTGTGCCTCAGATTGCCTGTAATACTGTCTTGCCCTATTAAATCACAGTGGTTGTCCCACAACAGAAAACATCTTCATCAGAAAAAGATGTTTCGATCAATGTGTACAGGTTATGTGTGTCTCCAGGCAAAGCAATCATTGGTCACTCTGTGGGACAGCCCATTTTTACTCAGGACTGTATATCTACATGTTAAAGCCCCCATCAGTCCCATCCCTTCCTCCACGTCTAACAGCACAAAATTATTCTAAAAGTTTCTCTTTTTGCTAATTGGTAACAGCTCTGTAATTATGAGATAACTGCGCCAAATGAAATTTTTGGGATTGGGTTTGAAATACTGTCTCTTCCTGCCTGCCTGTGGGATTTATGTAAATACAGAAAAAAATTGTATCCTAAGTCAAAAGATTCTGTGGTCTTACCCACCTCTTCCAGGACTTTATGAGCAGGAAGGAAGGTTAGGTCAGTTTTTCATTTCCTATATGAATGTCAGAGCTTGGAACAATAATGGGGTCTGGAATTGCTCTTCATAAAAAGTATGTTGAAATTATCAGTAGAACAGAAGGGAAATGCACCAGGTGAGATAGGAGATATAAAAATAATTTTCCTTTTACAAAGTAGTTTTCTTCCTTTAAATGGCATGAAGGGCTAATCTGTTTAGTATCCAAGCACGCTATTTATCTGGTAATTTATTTTCCTGAAAGAAAGTCCATCTGATATTATTAGGATACAAACAGACTGTATATGTATTGTCTGTTTTTTTTTTATTATTATTTTATTCTCCTTTATATTTTTCTAGTTTCAAATGCTGAAAGAAGCTGATTATTTCAACTGTGCAGCTGGCAGTTGCTGGCTGTAGGTGAGAATCACAAGCTATAGTACAGGACATTCATAAGACTCAACAGAAAAGAGGTTAATTTTAAGTGTTAACTTTAAAAGCCTCAGCTGACTAAGTCTGGAAGTAAAGATGAGACGTTCAAAGCTTATGATGTGAGTATCCTAGGGCAAGCTAACTACAGTGCCTGGAATATTGTGGTTTAAAAATAACCATTAAGCATGTAAAATTAATAATAATTTGGTAAGGCTTTTAAGTTCCAGAAGTTTCCCATAGTCAATATCTAACACAAAAAGTATACCATGCCTAGAATTCAGATGCAGAAACTTGGAGACTTTGTCAGATTTCCCAGTTTTCTCTTCATAAGAAACCAAACAGAAATCAATGCCATAAAACATATGCATGTTGTAGATATAATTTGTTTGTTTGTATACTACTTATATCCATACACATACAAATACGCATACACGTATTTAAGCAGGGGAAGAGGATAATGACAATGAGTTGTTAAAGAAAAAGAGATTCACTAGCAAATCAAAACTTGCTTCTAGCAAACAAATATGTGAAAAAGCAGTATTTGTTACTGCAACAACACTCCCAAGAATTCTAAGGAGATACTGAATATGTGAGGGTAGAATAGCTTCATGTAATCTTAAATGTCTGGACAGTATGTACCTAGACTAAGATAGCTGTCTAAAATGTTGATCATCTCTCAATAGCCAATGGAATTGAACAGAATCCTCCAGAGGGCAGCTCATCTCATGCTGGGATGGGTTAGGCCACTTCTAGAGGTTTACAACTTTCTTCACTAAGAGGAAGTGATTAAATACAGAAAACAGATATTTAAGTTTCTAAGGGCTAAAGTTAAGTGAGGTGAATTAACTCTTTCTACACTTGCATGTTAACACCTCCAATATGAATAAATTACTTCAGTGTTTGAGAAGCGCTGGGTGCTTATCTAAACATTAGAAAGCCAAAGGCTTTGAGCTACTCAAGTTTTTGTGCACTTCCAGAATTTAGGCATTAATTATATTATCATAGAATCATAGAATCATAGAATAGTTAGGGTTGGAAAGGACGTTAAGATCATCTAGTTCCAACCCCCTTGCCATGGGCAGGGACACCTCACACTAAGCCATGTTACCCAAGGCTCTGTCCAACCTGGCCTTGAACACCGCCAGTGATGGAGCATTCGCAACTTCCCTGGGCAACCCATTCCAGTGCCTCACCACCCTTACA
>JANRGW010053830.1:0-47639 GCA_024733675.1 Psilopsiagon aymara | reverse complement strand
AGGTTTTTGGCATTAGCTTGTTTACCAGTCAGAACAGTTCTTCAGCTCTTGGCTGTGACTGAGAGCACTAATGTGTTTCCTGGCTGTGGTGTTCAGCTCAGCCGAGGGAGGCTGTTATGCCAAGCTGGGCTTTGATGTACGAATAGAAAGGAGGATTAGGATTTAAAGCAAGGTTATCTCTGAGATGAGGAGAACCTGTTTGCTCTAAGTGGTTGGATTAGATATTTCAGGTGTATGTACTGCTTTTAAAACATATGCAGGCGTTGGTGGAATGTGGTGATTATTTAACTGTTGAAAAACAAATCCTAAAGGAGAAAAATTGTACTGCCTTTGCATCAGCATGTCTACAACAGGTGTAATTTAACATTGTCAACTGAGTTCAAACAGACTGGGAATTTGGCTGCCTGTACATGTGGGCTGTTTAGTGGTTTTAATTGTCTTCTATTGAAGTCCTAAATAGCAGTTTCTTATCTGAATAGAGCTATAGGGAATGGGATGAGGGTAAACAGGAAAAAGACATAATTACGTTGGTTTAAATTCACACCACAGGTCACAGCAAAATATGTCCTTGTGTAAACAAGGCTTGTGTTTGTCCATACAGCTGGGTTCAGCTGTGTCCACTGCTGACATCCATTGTCAGCAACACATCATTTTTGTAGTATAGCCAAGGCTTTAAAACAAAGATGGTAATCAGTCTTGTTGTATAGCTCAGTGACAGAGGCAGCATTATACTGATGGACAAAGCGAAGTGGATTTTAGCCCTTTGTAGCAAGAAGAGGCAAGAATATTGGCTGAAACAAGTATTTTTCTGTATTTTTGTTGCCAGCTGCTTAAGATTTGCAGTGAGCCCATACCATACTTTTCAGCAGTCTTGAAATGCTGTTTCCTTTTAAAAAAGAAAAATGATTAAGAAATTTGAAACACCTTGGCTAAACCTTTTTTATTTAAGATAATGCTGGCTTTTGTGAATTGTTGTTTATACTTGTAAGTATTGTTGTTTATACCTGTAATTAGCACCTCTGAAAGTGAGTTTTCATATTTGGAAGACTCCTAGATCTTTGCCTTGGGTGCAGCTCTCAGGTGGGAGTGGCAAAAGTTGTACTACCTGAGGGAGGGGGCAGCTCTCTAATATTATTTGTGGTAGTATTTGCAGAATAAACTCACATTTTATTGCTTCTGGGGAAAAAATTGAAAGTACAATGACAGCGTTTTGGTGTTTGCAGAGGATAGATCCAGGTCTCTTTGTATAACATGTGTTATAGTTGTTCACTTCTTCAAAACTGCACTTCAGTATGCCTTGAATGGAGACCATTAAAAAAAAGAAGTTAAACCGACTGTAGACCATAGCTGCATAGCTGAGGTTGCAACAGGAACTGGAAAAGACTCTTCTATTGGACTTCACTGTTCGATGTGCCAAATTAAATTTGGCCTTACCCTGTTACAACTCCTCTAGTATTAGAGTGGGAGACGCTGCAATGCAATGATTGACCGTGAAGTATTGAAAAGTCATATCCAGGCAACTGAGAAGGCTGGAAGCTTCATCTTGTTTCTTTGTGATTAAAAAGCCTAAGTGAAAGGTGGACTTCAAGAAGTACAAGATCTTTCTATGTGTTTGAGCTACCCTGCTGTCAAACTGTTTCATGTCTTGCTTCTCTAGCAAAGAAAGAAGCTGACTCTGCAGCTTATGCTGTAGGTACCATAACTGAGAGGGAGTCATGCACCATCTTCCAAGAAGGTCATTGCCCTCAGCCATTTCCCTCATGTCATTAGTACAGGAAATGCAACAGGAATTTCTTGTGAAAACAAGTGCTAAGGATGTATGCAGTTTAGGATGTGGTGAGAAGATGTTCCAGGGGGATTGGTCTGGGCAATGGCTTCTTCTGACTGTAGAGTCTTGAACTGTGTTGCTTGTGTTTTATATTCATATGTAAAGCACATGGAACAGTTATACTTCTAAGTTTTCCAAGTGAAAACACCAAACAAGCTATAATGAAGCTTGATACAGGTTCCATGTGCATCTAGAAAGCCTTTCCTTCTAGCATTGCTACCTCACTGGCACTCTTAACTTTTTTGGAAGCATGGGTCTGTTGAACCCAGCCCAAATGACTTGTTGGGGTATTTATTTACAGCAGAATGTCTTGGTTTGCTTTGTTGTTTTATTTTTGGATTTTGTTTTTTCTTCCAGTGGAAACCCTACTTTCTGCAGATAATGTCCTTTACTGCAGATGCTTTTTATTCTTGTGCCTGTGAGGGATATTGTAGTCAGCATTTTCTTACCCTTTATCAGCTTATCTCTGCAGTGATTCCTCACAGTGATCCAGGGAAACACAGTGCTTTATTAAAAACTGTATCACCTTTTGGAAAAAAAGTGTTCCTCTTAGTAAACAATAACAAGCACACACAAGCACAGGCTTACTGCATTTAAAATTAGTTTAAGATGACTGCAAGATTGCAATATCGCTTTGTTGTTCCTTTTTGTAGTGGTGTCAATTGAGACCTTCAGTACTCAACTTCAAAACAACTGATGGAAGTTTCTGGTGAACCAAAGGAAGTATTGTTATGATTATGTTCTCCTTTGTCACTCTTCTTTGCTTGTCATCTTGTTCCTCTATTCTCTAGGAATTTATTACAGAACAGTATTGAGCAATGAAAAGAGAAAAGTCTTTATCCCTGCCTTTGAGAATAACTCTCTGTATTTATATGATGTTCCTTCAGTAACAATTCAGAAGTTAATTCTTAGAGTACTGGTTTGCTAGGAAAAAAGCTTCACTAAAATTACAGTTGTTTTACAGAATTCAGGCCTTTTAAAACATGATTATAACTTTTAAAGTTCTGTCTCTGGTAGGGGCATCATTCAGTATATGTCAATTGCACAAAATGCTTAATTAAATTCTCTGTAGAACAAAGTGTTTCCTGTAAGGAGAAAAATAACAAAACAAACAAGCAGCAAACAAAAAATAACCAGAACACAAAACTTGTAAACCTATATTACTTTGGATTTTTTTTTTTTTTCACAGGGCTTGATGATTTTAAGAAAGGATTTGCATCCTTCTTTGAGATGAGGGTAGAATTTAAACTTGTTTGGCTGCTTTGTCATGATTCACACTCAGAGTTACCAGTTCTGGTACTTTGGATATATTTAGGGTAACATGCCTAGCTAATCCCTGCTAGGCTGCTTATTACTGTTCATATCACGTTCCAAAGCAGTTGGAGCAACAGTGTATATAAGCATTACACCTGAAGTTACACATTCTCGTTTTTAATGTAACAATTGTCAGCGCTTTTTCATCTCTTGTGTTTTCGGTGTGATGAGAACTGTACCATGCCAGGCAGGGTCTGGCAGCATGAACAGACTGAATACCTAGCTTTCAGAAATAACTGCTTTGAATAGCCTATGAATAATTTTCGTCTAATACTACCAGAGGAAGAAAAATAGTAGGTACAGTAACAAAAGGACTGAACTAATTGAGTAACAAATTCAAGCGTTTTAATGGATGTGGGAGGACTGGATTATTAACGGTTGCATTAGAGAAAAACACTGCACCGTCTGTTCTTCTTGAAGCTTATGGCTGTGTATTTATAGTAGAGACCACTTATCCTGAGGCCCATGTAGCTTGCATTGGAGAGGAAAAAAAGGAAGGAAAAATTCCTCGGCTGTCATTTCAGTGGCAGGCTACTTCACTTCTGCCAGCAAAACCTGATGTCTCTAGTTTCAGGGTACTTTATGGCAAGGGCCATACCTCTACTGAGAAGGTTGGGTGGTGTCTCCTTCATCAGAGTTCAAAAGCTTTTATAGACTGTCACTGGGCATTCATTATGAGTTAGGGGTTTGGTTTGTTTTTTTAAATGAAGACCAATAAATAGAAAAAAGCAGCAGGATGTAGTTCACCCAGCTGTAGCCTACAGATCTGGTTAAGGGGTAGAGTTGTTGTTACTTGAATTTGTTGCCTGTAGGTTTCTGTGCAGTCATACTAGCTCTGTGTAATGCTAGGTGGTATGATTTCTTCAGCCTCTGTAGACTTTGTTTGGTTTATATTCCCCTTTCTACAGCACAGTATTAAACCCCCAAATCTCAATTTTGTTTTTATCACATTTTCATCACTTTTTAATTTTTTTGTAGTTTTCTGAGTAATTGAGTGATCAGTGACGCCAGATCAGTGCTTGGTGTTTTGCTGCTGCTGTGATATGTTTTTCTCCTGTAAGATTCAACTGGGATAGGTCTTTCTTCTGCCATTTAGTACCTGCTTTTGGCGATGATGACTATTATTTCCTCACCTCTACTCAGTGGGTCTATGGGCCTGTCATGCAGCAGTATGGAATACTTCTGCACTTTGGTTTTGCTTGCCTTACTTGCTAACTAAAGACTGAAGTTTATGTCAGATCTCTCTTCCCCCCCCCCCCCCGGCCATAGAGTATCATGTAACTTCATTGATGAAAATTAATCCATTTCACTTATTAGTTTGACAAGCCTTTGTGCTTTTCCTGCTGCTAGCCATCTGTGAACCTGGTTTTGGCACTGAGGCAAAGCAAGAGATTATGACATAGCTTGCATGATATAAATTGCGTTAGATCAGCTACGTATGTGGACTCTGATTGCTGCTGTACTTAAAACCAGTTTATCTTGTGCTAGTAGAGGTGAAGGAAACGTTCTTTTTTGATTACAATATTTAAATATTGGTGTACCTCTTGACTTCCAGATTGCATCACAGCGCATAAGCTCAGTGGATCTTTCATGCTGCAGCCTGGAGCACCTGCCTGCCAACCTGTTTTATAGCCAAGACCTCACTCATCTCAATTTAAAGCAGAACTTCCTGAGGCTAAACCCCAGCCCATCCACAAGCAGAGCGCTTAGTGAATTACAAAGGTAAAGTGCTATGGTTCTATTAGTCTTCCTCTGCCCTTGGAGACAAGTGACCACTGGTTTGCAGGAACTTTCCTAAAAACTTACTACTCACTCTTAGGGAGGATTGTCCTGGTTGTAATGCTTCAGAAATTGGTTAAATCCGTGTGCTAGAAACAGGCTAACTTTTGTAAGAAACGTAGTGTTTTTCTTGCAAATAGAATGCTATTTTCAATCCAAATGCAGTTTTCAGAATGCATGGTTTTTACCTACCCACTGTAGTTCTTTGATGATTCATGTCAAACCAATGTGAGTTGGTGAGTTGCACATGAAAGGGGCACGTAGGAACAGTACTGTGTGTGACTTTACTTAGCTTTTTGTTTCCCCCAAGGAAAGAAAGCCCCTGATTTAATGAATTCCTCTCTTCTTTCTATTCTGCTCAGCCCTAATTCTTCCTCCTTAGTAACTGTGACCTTGCAGTTGCTCTTTCTGCTGCAGCTCACCCAAGAATGTAACAAATGGGTAGAAGGCAGCACAGTTGATGATCTGAATGATATAATACGTGGAATCAGAAGCCTTTCTGTATTGAGAAAGATGAATGTTTCCATACTGAATTTCAAACTTTGATTTTAATTTTGATGGTAGCTGAATTGCAGAGTAGCTCAGGTTTGTATTTGTGGATGGCCCTGTTCAAACAAAATGTGTTAAACCACATTTCTAAATCCTTTCCTCTTTGACAAACAACTGAAAACCAAAGATGTATTATGCAGGCTGTTGTATTTTTATATAATTCCAATTGCGTTCTGGAAAAAAAACAAAAAATTTGGCATAATGGAAGATGAATGAACCCAGCAGGTCTGCTTCGCAAACGGAGCAGGCAGTTTCCAAGAGCTTATAAGCACAGTCTGGAGAGGAATACTGGGTAAAATATTCTATGAATGTTGGTATTTGTCTCCAGATAGCAAGTGGAATTTTAGCTTAAGTTAGCTGAGGAACATGGAGAAATAAGGAATGTCATTAATTTAATGAATTTTAATATTTTTTCTTTTGTAAATATAAGAAAGTATACAAATATAGTCACATATAATAGTACACATATAATCAAGTGTTCTTGATTATATTTTGTCCATGTACATGCACCTAATTCTGTTTGGGATTACAAAGCTTTTATAAATCATGTGATGGGTAATGTTCATTGTCTGTGTTCTCGTGGTACTGCAGTTGTAGGAGCAGCTGAGGAGTCTTGCTGAAAGTTATTTTTTTTTTCTCCCTAATATGAGCCTGAATGTACAGGAGTAAAAGAGTTCAGGTGACCAAATAAAACTCCCCTGGTTTTTGAGATTCTACATCAGGAAAATCTGGAGAAGTGGCATGTACTAGAGGTGGTGCAAAATTGATTGTCTTGTTCTTCTGAGAGTTGGTCTTATTCTGTCAGTGAATCATAGTTTGCTCTGCCTGCTTTTCTTTGAGCTTGTCAAGAAGGCACAGGAAAGGTCTGTGAACCTCTGAGGCAAAACAAAAAAAGAATGATCAGGAATGTTGCACAGAACTGTTTCTGTTTATCAGAGCCAGTGCCTTGAGAACTCCTGTCCTTCGTGCTTTCTCTTTGCCACTGCTGATGTCCTCCATCCTTCATCCAGCACAGGTGTCATCATCCAAGCAGTGAGTAGCTGGAAGCTGGTTCCACTGTTCTCATTGCTATGTCAGTGGAAAGGGCTACATGATGTGGTAGCTCCTACTGAGGGTTAGGAAGAGCAGTGCCCTGATGGTTATCTTTTTGCTTCCTAACAGCAGCAAAAGCACACGCATGGCCCTGGAGTGCTCTCACAAGCTGTGTTGTTGCTTCTTGCACTAGGAAAGACAGTGCCAGCTTCTCCTTAGGGTGGGCGGACTTGAGTTTTACTTATTCTGGCAAAAGCCTTGAGCTGGCTTCATTGCTACTGTAAACCTGCTTTTCTGTAGTGAGTAAATATACAGAAGCAAGAATCTATCAAGGAAGGAACCACTCTATCTTTTTGAAATTATTAGTGAATCCCAGTATGAGTGCATGTGTGAAGTAAGGGAAGATCAGTTATTCCTGGGAACAGAAGCTGTCATTTGTCTGACTTTTTTCTTTTTTTCCTTTTTTCTTTTTAACCCCCCTTTTTAATACAGTTTCATAAAACCATTTTCAGTTTTTTGGAGGGGTTGCTCAAGGTAAAACTTGACTGGATAAACCAAGAGGGGTTTTTTTGGGTTTTTTTTTTGTTCACCCATGTTCTTTCAAACCACTGCAAAACAAGTGCAAAATCTCTGCTGTTCTGATTTGGTACTGCTGGCTGTTACACCAGCCAATTGCTGAATTGTAGCTGCACACAGGGCACAGCACCGGCAAATCAAGCCCAGAAGTATTTAAGGCTCCAAAATAAGGTACTTGGATGTTGTGGACAAAATTCATTGGCATTTACATAGCTACCCTTCCCGGTACAATTTTTGATTAAAATCTGGTTTGCAAGGCAGGCTAGAAAAACTGCTATAAGCAGCTTTTGGTGCCCTAAATAAATCGCTTTAGGTGGTAATTTGACAAGTGCTCATGAATGCTGGATTTCAAAACAAGAGGTATGTCAGAGGCGGAAGACAATACCAACTTTTCAGCTACCCACTGAGTAGACTTGGAAGCAGCTGGCTCATAGTAATGAGATGCTGACATATGCACTAATTTGGCAAGCACTGTCAGGAATGAGTTGGGGAAAAAACAAGAATTCCAACTTTCACTTATGCAGTTACTTCTTTCATTTGTTAACATCATGTCATTAATTGCATTTCTGAGTAAAATGTTTAGAACTAAATTGCTGGTAGCATGTGAGATGTTCAGAGCTGTAGATGCACTCTTTTTTTCCTAGTAGCTACATTTTCACTAGCTTTACTGTCTACTCACACTTTGAATTATGCCACTGTAGATGATTTGCAGCTATGAACTTGTGTAACTGAACTGTTCAAATGATGAAAAGGTATATAGAGCTACCTGTATTTTTTTGTCTACTTACCAGGGAATACATTTTTCATACTAAGTATAAAATAGGCAGTCTAAAAATTCATCTCTGTTTCAAAACCAACCAAACAAAAAAATACCCCACAGGAAATGCTGGTACTTGTTCTTCCTTACAGTAGCTTTTTTAAAATGATAGGAAAGGGTGTTGTCCTTTTTGGGGGAGAGAGGATATTCCCTATTCGAAAGATTGCCCAGGGATTGGGGTATTAGAAGCAGCTGACGTGTCTTATGATAGTACCCCCATTGAGTCAGAATTTACCTTAAAACCCTTTGTGTTTTAGCTCCTATATACTGGAAGTGAAGTGACTAAAGATATGCTTTTGTCTCAAGTTGTTTAAATTTCATTGCATATACTCCTTAAATGTTGGTTGGTAGATATTTTTATTTCTTTTAACTCTAAAGAGATTTTTATGTATGGTATGTTCCCAAGCCTCACTTGTCCCTTATCTATAATGCAACTTCACAGCTTTTGTTTTGAAATGCAAGCAAGAGTTTAAGCTTACTAGTTTTGCAAATACTATTGCTCTAGGTCTGAAGCAAATAAATAAACCTAGTCTTTATTTACTGTTGCTCTGCTTCACTAGGCTAAGCATGCTTCATATTTATATGTAGTTGTTTCAGTCAGTGCTATTGAAAAACTGCTAGCATCAAGAATATTGTTTGCTTGTTAATACTGAAAAGTAAGTTTTCTGTATGTGGATTTTTAATATAAATCTGTTGCAGATTAAAAGAAAAAAAGGAGAAAGGAGGGATTAATAAGCCCCAGAGTTTGTTTTGATAAACAAAATGATGCCAATTTTATCTGAAGATCAAGGTGTTATTCTGATTGTGGTTGTTAGTTATTATCAGTGATGATACAGGTTTTTATCTTAAGATTAGTTGGTATCTCTTCTCACCCAGAGCCTCTTCAGAAATAAACTGCCTCCTCTGGCATCTAGCTCACACTCTTCTGAGCTAGTGGCAGTTTCTGGAAGTTACACTGTTAAGGTATGAGAAAGCTAGAGGACTCAGATGTTGATGTGTTTCTGAAATCCCTTGCTACTTTCAACTGTTGCATAGATGTTTTTATCTGAAAACCCAGAATTTGGGGGGAATCTTCAATCTAAAACCTCCTTAAAAACCCATTTGGAGGTTCCTTGAGCTGAACCCTCCTTACAAACCTATTGTGCAGCAAGCGGTAATTTGGCTCAGAGAATACTGAGGTTCCTAGATAGCAAGGGGGGTATTAGCAACTCAGCTGTGTGAACCCAGCAGACAAGCTTGCTAGAAGTCAGGGTGGGATGTAGTTTGATTCCAGCTTCTCCCTAGAGATTGAGGAGCAGGGAGGGAAGTCTCAGCGTGACGCTTGGTCTCAAAGTGCTTTGAAGTGCTCCTTGTAACTATTGCTAGTGTATGAAGCTGCAGTTAGTGAAGAAAGTTGGATGGATGAATGGATGTGTCAAATGTGCGTCTTTGCTCTTGTCAGGCCCCACAGAGCACTGACGGTAGATGCACTGGAAAAGATAAGAGCTTTCTCCTGTTTTGAGGATGGTTGGTTGGTTTGTCTCTTGGGTTTTGTTTAGTTTTTAGGATGCTCTTCTGGGTAAGAATTTGCTTTTAGATGCACACATTTATTGAAGTTATTTAAATGAATCCAGCTAACATGAGGAGTGTGCTACCACAAGGAATGGAGTGCCATTGCATGCTTCGTGGTGTGGGAAGGTGCTGGGAGCTCTCTGTCACACTGTGGTCTCAGGGAGCCTTGGTTTTATGGTCATTTCTTCTCTTCTGCTCGAAGCTGAAGGCTGAAGCATAGCCATTGTAGCAGTAGAGCAAGAAGAAGTTGGCCTGCTATTGATTACCAGAGTTTTACTAGGAATGAACTCCATCCAGTGTTTGCTATATTCTGGTGCTACATTTATTTTCTAAAATCTGTAGCCTTGAACTTTTTTTTTTTTCCCCTCCTGGTTTTAATGCTAAAAAGAAATTCAAAGTATGTTCTTTATGTGACTTCACTGCTTTTGTTTTATTCAGCTTGTAAAGACATTGAAGGGCAAGTTTGGTTTTGTTAGTGCATCTTTCCAGATCTTCATGACTGGTTGCATTCTACATAGCTCCTGTGTACCTTTCTGAACTCAAGCAAGTACCCTTGTGTGAATACTCAGCAAAAATCAGTGACATTTGGTTAAAGAAAAATAAGTTGCAAAATCATGTCACTACAAGTGACTGGGTGGGGAAGGTAGCAAAACTGGTTTAATGCCTGAAACACAATGGTATTTTTTTTTGATTGTTTAAATTGGAATAGTGCACGCCTTAATAGTGCTAGGAGAAAAATAAATGGCACGGAGAAATATGCTGTAAAGTAACATTTTTAAAAATAGGGTAGTCTAAAAGTAGAAATTGCAGTTATTAATCAGATTCAGTTTAGTGGAACTATCAGGCGAAGTACAGCAGTATCTCTTCCAAATAATGCTTCAGAAGTAGTGAACATATTTATGGAATTTAGTCATTATCAGCCTCCTCTGATTTACTTGTCTATTGCTTTCTGAGATAGCTTCCAAAGCAAGGGTTTTATTTTTATGTATTTAAAAATGGGCTTCAGTTTGGAAGCTCACCCCTAGCTAATTTTGTATTAAAAATATAAACTTCCAATACAGAGGAGAATTTTTTTTTCACTTTTTTTTCTAGGAATTTTGTTCTTCCTCTGAGGGTAGTCTTTCCCCACTAGTGAACCAGTGTGCACTAGGTACATGCAGAAATGGAGAACTGCAAAGTACAGTAATGTGGGTTCAGTTTATTTCCACATAACATACATTTTATTTCTTCTTGTCTTTATGGTCTTCTTACCAGCTATGTAATAGGACAAAAGCTTTATTGATGTCTTAAGTTTGGAGGTAGTGTGAAGAATTTGACTTTACATCATTGATTATTTGTGTATTTTGAAAAATAACTGTCTAGGTTTTTGCGCAGTGCAGTCTGTTTTCTTTATTTTCCACTCTTCAGTATAATCTAGCAATTAATTTTGGCATATAGACTCAAGTCGGTATGCCAGAATTGTTTTGCCTTTTATAGTTTTAAATGCACATAGAGGGGAGAAATACCAGGATGACTGTTCCTGGTGTGTTGGCGTAAAGGGTAGTGAAGATAACAAAACTGCAGCTATCAGTCTGCTTTTTTCTTTCTCTCCTCCTCCCCTTCTCCCCTTGAGGTTTAAGAAAGAAAGGAACAAAATTATGTTTTCATTTATTTGTTCATGTAATGGAGAAATTGATAATTAATGGGTGAATTTATTCAAGTTTCTTCTGACTTGACCAGAGTCAAACTTCACCCTCAAATTAAGTGACCCTTTTTCCTGAGATGACTTTACTCCATCTCTTTTTTTGTTGTTACTTGATGAACTTGATGAGTTACTTGATAAACAGGAGTTCTATCCAGAGAAACAGAGTGGAAAGCACCAGCGGAGCTCCTCCTATGTTATCTGTTGAAAGCTCTTACGTCCCCAGCCTGGTGCGTGCTGCTGTTAACCTCAAGTAGGCAAAGCCTTCACCTGCAGCATCCAAATGAATCTCCCTAGCTGTTGCAGAAATTGCCTTAACAAATTTAGCAGGGCAAGAGGGCTGGAATAGTTCATTTTAACTAACTTGGTGTTTTCACAACACCACCATTCTGGGAAGGGAAGTGCTATGACAGTATCTCAGGTGCTAGGCTGGCTGCTCCTTTAGGCAGTAGGGCTATGGATGGGGAATCTGATGCAACTGCAAAAAAAGCAGTAAATTGGTCCTTTTATTTCCAAGGAGGAAATTGATGTGTCAGGTTTACATGGAAATTCTCTTCATGATTAAGTTGTTGGCCAAAGCAGCAGGCTTTCATGAAGGTGGCAAGTTGCAGTTGAGTTCCAGCGCTCATGACAATGCTGCTAGGCAAGTGATCTGCTCGGAAATGGTACTGAAGCTGAGGGGCAGTTGTGCTGCTGCTTGAAATTATGTTCAGCTGCAGCCATAGCATAGTCATGAGGCACCCCAAAGAGTGGAGGAAGTATTGGCAAGTGATTGTTTTCTTTAAACTGAGTCCTTTATTAAGCCATGTCATCTGTTTTGGGTGTAGTAAAATACTGCTTTTTAATTGCTTTTGTAAGAGTAGGGCTGAAGTGGCTTTATCAGGCATGTCTGTTGTAGCTGCATTTCAATGATGGTGTATGGCCATTTCGAATATATTGTTCCCCCTACTCCAGCCATTGTGGAACCCAGTGCTGTACTGTGTAATGGAAATTCCTGTGCTGTGCACATTGGGCAGAACTGAATTTGAAATTAGCATGTCAGTTCATTGCTTTGCTATGGTACAAACTTCTCTGGTTAGTCCCTCTCCTCATTTTGTGTATGTCAGACTAAAGCCACTCTTGATATGGCAGCTTTGAGATTAATTGAGCATTTTTGGCTCAATTATGGCAGTTAGTGTTCAGTCGTATTTTATGTTGAAACCCAAGGGTTGACGTGGCAACATTTTGCTCTAGCTTAAAATAGGACTATTTTTAGCCAGAGAAGTGAGTGTTCATATGTTGGTCATTACAATAGAAAGCTTAGTAAGCCAATGGAATGTAATGTGTTGAGAGATGCTGTTCTTCGGGTTCACTTTTTTAACGGATAACAAAGTCTAGAACCAGGGAAGGAGGGAAAAGAGGAATGCATATGTACAGATTTGTTATGGTGTTATTACACTGTCATGCCTCAAACAAGCAATGTTGTGCCTTTTCTTTATAGCAATCCCATAGGGACAACATCAGTATGTGGCCATGCTTTTGGTAGAAGTAAAGAACTGGGTGGGAGAAAACAGCAAAGATGTTGCTTTATAAAATCTGTTTTAAGCCCAGCACTGCGAGCTCAGCAACAGCAAAAAAACTTGAGTCTGTAAAATACTTCTGCCTTATTTATGTTGGTGTTACAAGTGTTACTTACTGTAAATCTGTCTAGATATAAGAAGCGATATAAACCAATCAGCATTTTAAATCTATGCAGTATGGCAATGCTCAGTAATGGAAGTTCACTGACCCATTTGTGATGTGGATAGCGGGGTGTTGCCAAAGATGAGAGGTAGACTTAGACTTTAAGCAAATGCCTGCTAGTTTGGCTCAGTAATGTTTGCTACTAGCATTGTAAATGAACATGTTTACAAAGGAGGAAGAAAATACATGTTTCCTGCCAGTTGACTTAAATTAATCTCTTAACTTGAATGAAGCTTAAGGTATCTGTCTTGTCTTTAAAAGCAATTAAACAACGAACACTCCTTTCTGGATTATTTGACATACATTTCTGTGTGCATTTTCAGCTGCTGTATGAGTATATCCACTGGATGTACTATTACTCATCCTCCATTACATACTATGTACCCCTGTTAACCAATTCAGTTTCTGTCTTTAGTAATCAGATTTGCTCACAGGAGACCCTTATATGCACTCATTAAAGCATACATTAGTGTAGTAGAGATGTGATCCACATAATTTTGGGGGGGTGGTGTGGTGTGTGGTGATTCTCCCCCCTCACTTGCTTTTGACCTAGGGCAGTTATAGACCATACGCTTCAGTCCTCTTTCCTCTGTATTAGCTTGATCTACTGTAATTTTATCTCAAGATTGTATTTGCGATCTTCTAGTAGATTGTAATTTTCAGTTGTTATTTTTTTTTCGATGTGAAAATTGGAACAGTTGCATTTTGATGTTTCTCCAGCAGTTTAGTTATTTGACTTAATCTTTTTATCTTCACCAGTATTTTTGCACTTAGCTAAATACTATGGGTAGGGAAAAGTAACTTCTAAAGGCCCTGGAATTCTGCTTCTTAGAGCAGTCCTGCTTGTACTAGCAGTTGACTTTGAGGAAGATGTGGGACAGCTGTTCCACCACAGAATCACCCCACATTTCAAAGCAGTATATCTGTGGTATAAATCTACAGTTATCTTCAGGATAAATGCAGGATTATGCATCTCAGTTCTAGGTTCAAGTTTTTTAAGCCATTTGTCTCTGAATAGAAGACTATGAAGGTACAGTGTTAAAAATAGCTTTTTTTCTTCTGGCTAGCAGCCCTCATTAACATCAGCTTGCTTACCCTAGCTCCTTTTTATTTCACGGCTCTCCCTCTAGAGATGCATTAGTCGTTGTTTCTGCATAGTAGTATTTTTTCCCTGCAGCAGTAATTTGATTACAAGATTTCATTTAGTCTTCATCTAACTCTGTTCCAGACTTCTTCTGTCTCAAGCATGGCACAGAGTGTTCAAAATCAGTGATAACTTTGGCATGATTTTTCCTGGGTTTTTTTTTTTCTTCTGCCATCTTTGCACCAAAGTATCAATAAGAGAGCACAGTATTGCCTTGCTTGCTGCAAGCCTCTGTAAACGTTGAGTGTGCTCCCAGCCTGTCTTCTGTGGCAAAATCCATGCTTTATTTACAACCCCCATTGAAATACGACATGTTGAGTTTTAGTCAGTGGCATGAGTTTGATTTAGGCAATAATAAAGGTGTGTGCCAGTTGATTTCAGTAGGTGGTAAGGACTTTTAAGATCCTTTCAGTGTTTAAACTCTAACCTTTTAATGGTTGATGCATTTTCTCTGCTCGTTTTATGGTCAGGGGAGGGCAGATTGTTTTGAAATAAGAATGTGCTGGGCCAATGCAAAGGCTATGTATAATGCAGTGGCAAATGCTGTCAGATACTACTTTCACGTGAAATAGCAGCATTCATAGGTGCGGTTTTGTTTCCATCGCCTTATTATATAAAGACCTGCTCTCACAAATAAAGGACTTGAGCATTAACAAAGGGAAAATGAAGTCCAAATAAAAAGCCAGAAAAGAAACTTCCTCCCATCTATCGGAATCTGACAGAGATCTTTTCATTCATCCTTTTACTTGCCTTTAGGCATACCTCCCAGTGGTTGTTAGGCAACGATAATAATGTTGCTGAGCATGCAGGCTGACTAATTGGATTGTCCCCTTCTTAGGTTTTTTTTTGTTGAAATGGTCTTGGTCGTCTTTACTAAGGCACGCACATGCAAGTTGCTTCATTTGCTGATGTGATAAACCAAGAGGCTTTGAAGAGTCCAGTGACATGTCACAGACAGGGTTATGAAATCTGTGTGAGCTGTAGCATCGTGCTTAATCAAGAGCTGAAGAATTTGCCTCTGTCAGTACAGAAGTTTTGCTAAATTCTGCTTCAGTTCATCACATTTCCCAGCTGCATTCAAACCAGGCTATTCTAATGAGAATTTCTGGTTGAAAGGCAGTATCTACTCATATGAATGGAGCTGAGCTGCACCACAAAGTTTGTTGTTGAAATATATTGTTCAGAATTTCCTGCACCTTGTAACCAATGTCAGTATGGTAGTCTTACTAGGAAGAAATGTGTTCAGAAAATTAATAATGCTTTCCTACAGGATGAGATGCTGCAGAAGAAACTATATATATCATAAGGATGGCAAGGGTTTCGTTCTTTGTTACACTCACAGGAAAATATATTTAGTGTGTTGTTTGAGGGGGCCTGTTTCTCTATGCCAGCCTAGGGTGGGTGAACTCTTGCTGCTGGTGTTGAACTTGCATGTCTAATAGGTTCCTTGATTGTTCTGAATGCACAAACTAGAAATGCATGGCACTTGCATTTACATAACAAAACTTACCTTGTATTAATTATTGCAAGGTAACTTGGGGTGGTTTATGCTCCACTTATTTGTCTCCTTTATTATTTTTATTTTTTCTTATCTCACTGTAGATTCACCAAGTTGAAGAGCCTTAACCTTTCCAATAATAATTTAGGAGACTTCCCACTGGCTGTCTGCAGCATCCCAACCCTGACTGAGCTCAACGTGTCCTGCAATGCCCTCAGAAGTGTTCCAGCGGTTGTAGGCGAGATGCACAAGCAAGTACTTTATTAAAACTTAATGTGGACAGCCTGATAATAAAGGCAACAAGCAGTTTCATGGACATTTTCTGTATATAATCTTGCTATGAGAAACAGTTTGAACTTACTGGGTTTTGTTCGAGCAGATTGGCTTGTAGATCTGTATGGAAGCAGTTGTGAGCTGTGGATGGAGGGGAAGCACACTTTGTGTGTTGAAGCTTTTCCACTTCCCGGCATTTGACACAAGGGTCACATACTTGGTGAAGAAAATCCTTAAAACTCCTTATCTGCTTCAGCCATCACACAAGTTGCAGTTCTGGAGTTCCTTATAGTTACCTAAAGGGGGCCTAGGAGACAGCTGGAGAGGGACTTTTTATAAGAGCAAGTAGTGATAGGCCAATTTTCATTTTAAACTGAAAGAGGATAGATTTAGATTAGCTAAAAAGATTTATGAAGATGATGAGACACAGGCACAGGTTGCCCCAGAAAGCCGTGGTTGCCCCATCCCTGTCAGTGTTCAAGGCCAGGTTGGACAGGGTTTGGAGCAACCTGGTCTAGTGGAAGGTGTCCCTGCCCATGGCAGGGGGCTGGAACTAGGTTGTCTTCAAAGTTCCTTCCAGCCCAAACCATTCTGTGATCCTATGTTTGAAAATAAAAGTGTCTTAATGCAGCTCGTGTAATAGTTGCAAAGGCTTTTAATTATTTGGTCAGTATCTTCTGTAGCAGATGTTAAAGTGTTATTCCTTAAAAAATTTCTTTCTTCTGCCCTTTTGTATATTTTTGTTACACTAACTTCAGCAGATTTGTGTATTCATAGGAAGGAAATGTGATTTATCAGGTTACTCACTTTCTTCACTCTCCCTTCCTCTCCCCTGTTTTTAATAGCTTGCAGACATTTTTGCTAGATGGCAACTTTCTCCAGTCCCTTCCTGATGAGCTGGAGCATATGCGTCAGCTCAGCTATGTGAGTCTGTCCTTCAATGAGTTCACTGACATTCCAGGGGTGCTGGAGAAGCTGACTGCCATGGATAAGCTCTGTATGTCAGGAAACTGCATAGATACCCTGAACCTACAGGTGTTAAAAAGGATGCCTCATATTAAACACGTGGATCTAAGGTAGGTATTTGGAAAAGGGGAAGAATAAGTGCATGTCAATCATTGGTGTTGAAACAGTTTCTCTTTGGCTGTCAGAGCAGCTCTGGGTGCAGATCACTTGTGTTAGTCCGTGGGACTGTTCGTGGTGGTACTGTGCAACTGACAGCTCTTGCTGTGACTTAGCACTCTTCTTTGATGATAGGTTAATATTTAGGGGGATCAATAGACAGGAAAATAAAATTAATATTTGATATTAATATTAAAGGTAATACTTATGCTGAAAGATCAAACAAGACTGTATAGGACACTGGTGATTCCTGCAGTTCTTGTTGCTGCAGTGTTACTATAATGTAAATGATAATCCCTGACCTAAAAAGCCTTTGTCTGAAATGTTGCAGATGCATGAGATGAAGGAAAGGGCAGTGAAAGTTGAAAGACAAAAATACAGATAATTTAATATTTCCTGGTATAATAAGAGGCCTAGCTCACCATGGGTAATATTATTTTATTGATGCCCTCACAGAGCCTAAACAGATTCTTACTACAAATGGCTCTGATATGAGGTGGTTCTTTATTCTTACAGACTTCTGCCATCAGCTGAGCAAGGCACAGTTCAGAGCCTGGACTATGAGGTCCAAATAGTTATGAATTTTGGAACTATTTGATTAAGCTGTTCAAGCAAATATTTAATGTATTTTACTGCTATGTAGCTTTATGGTGGGTTAAAATATGCCTTTGTGATTATGAATGCTGAAAGCAAATAAAATGGACTCAGAGTATGGATGTTGTGGCTGAGCTCCAGTGATGTGGCCTTGAGTTCCAGCAGTGCAGTTTCAGCCCTCTCTCATTATCTGCTAAACAGTGGACAGTGGTTCTTGGTGACACTACTGAAACAGTAAACATCAAAGGTGTTCATAAACTGTACTTGCTGCACAGTGAAGGGGTTTGCTTAAACGAAATCAGAAGGAAGCACTGTTTGTAAATTGAAAATGGAAAAAGTAGGCTGTGGCATTGCAGGGGAAGTAGTAACCATTTTCTTTTACCTGGAAAATGTTACCCAAAGGGAAACTCTTTGAAAGCAAGAGCAACAGTAGAACTGTAGATATTTGCCCTTGTCCTCAGTAGGGAGGCTTAATGGGCCAGCAGAAGTTCCTATACTGATTTTAGTCTGAGCTGGGAATTTGAAACTGAACACTTTTGAGTGCTCTGCAGTCTCAAACATTGCAGGGTTATAGATAATATCATTCAGTTGAAACTTTTGCAGAAGTTGCTGAGTATTGGCAATGTCAGTGCAGTGCAGTGAAGATGTGATAAAACCTGTTCTCTTTAGTTGACAGGCACACTTGTCTTGGGTTTTTGCTTTGTTTTCTTTCTACACCCATTTTCAGGTCTCTGAATTTGCTTGCTGTGGAACATGGTGATGCAGGAGGCGAATATATGGGAATTCATAAATCTCAATTTGGCCTTTCAGTAAGGCAGGAGACTGCAATATCTGTAGGTTACTTGTGTCTAGGCTGTTCCAGCAGATGCTCATGATAGGCCAGCAGGAACTATAGAGATTTTGTTCTTTTCCAAACTGTTGGGCACAAATAACAGCCAGATCATCTTTTATTTTTATAGATACAATAATAGTAATACACCACCTTGCAGAGCTTTTTATCAGTAGCTTTCAAAGTAGTTTAGAAAAGAGCTTGGTGTCATCATTCCTTTGTCATGGCGGACAAAACAAGTGAATGGATCCATCCAGCTTTTAAAATATCATAAAAAGGGGGAAAATATTTAAATCAACCTTGATGATGAACCTGGTGGCATGCTAGTTTAATCCCATGCAGCTACGTGTAGAGTGAGCATTGGTTTGTCATCAGGAGCCTGCCATGTATCTAACTTTGTCTCCTTTTTTTTGTCTGCAAGATTGAATTCAATTAGGAGATTGGAGGCTGGTGAAGTAGACTTTCTGCATCATGTGACCCAGTTGGATCTCAGAGACAACAAACTTGGGGAGCTGGATGCAACAGTTTTTAACAACGTGGAAGTGTTGCACTGTGAACGAAATCAACTGGTAACCCTCAAAATCAGTGGATATTTTCTCAAAGCACTCTACGCTTCCTCAAATGGTTAGTGCATTTTCAGGGCAGCTCTGGTGCTATCATCTGACTTCTGGATTTGTATCTGTTTCTCTGTGGGATGCCCCCCATGTAACTGGGAGGAAACAGGAGGCTCTGGACATGATGCTTGGATAAAAGGGTTTCACGTGTGCTATGTCAGTTCTGACTTTCAGAACTGACTTTCAGATAACTTTGAGCTACTGATTTGGAGGTCTGAAAACTGAAAAATGTAGCATTTGGACTGAACTCCTCTCTGTATCAGCCAGGAGGGATCTTGAAGTTGTCAGTCTTTGTGTTGTGTTAATGTGTTGCTTTACTAAGGTAAATAATGAATTTATTGCTTCTCCCCGGAGTTAAGAATTTTTGAAGAAGTGGTCATTCGTGAGACAAGCTAAACCAACATATTTTTGCTATTGCCTCTAGATGATTACTCTGGCCAGAAAGCTGCAAAAGCTGAGTAACTTTATTTGTATTTTGTAATAAAAGTAATGCAGGCTTTTCCAGTTGAATAACTCGTGTTCCATGAACGGGATTTGTTTGATCTGTCTCTGGAAGCTGCTACTACTAAGATGGTATTACTTAAAACCCTCAGTTTTCACTACCGTTACTATTTTTTGGAGTAGTTTGGTATGAAATAAAATGCAGGCTCAGAGAGCTGTGAATTTGATGAACATTCTGAACTGCCTTTAAAAGGCTGTCATCTTAATGATACTCAGTCCTGTGCCTTCATTAAGTATTTATGCCAGGATCTTTGTAGCTGAGAGAAGTTAATATAATCTGAGCATGTGCCATGCAGTTAGGGCTGAGAAACCAAGTCAACCCATATCTTGCAATCAGCTTCCTATTTGGTCTTGCTATTGTTTCTGGCTGTCCTCTTTTCCCTCAGCCACCTTGTTTTAGTCTCATATTCCAAAGGAATGGATATGCTTCTTACACTTTCACATCAGTGGATTTCCTGTAGGCTTAAATAAATGTCTGCTGGTTTTGTTTTAACCTCGATGCTAAGCAGTGGCTACCTAAAAACCTTAGGATATGTAATACTACTAAAGCAATCAAAGTATAGCATTACTAGCAGTAGTTGAGGTGCTATGAAAGGTCTGTAAGGCTGCCTGAAACGAGGAAATCCACAGGCATGCCAAAGCTTGTGTAATCTGTTGAAAAATACTCTGGATCTTGCCATGACCTGGAGGACCCTGCAGTATTCTGTAGCTTGCTGTTCCAGAGTGGGAAGTCCCCCTTCCAATGCCTGTGCCATTTTCACTGACCAGTGAAAAAAGTGGAGCAGGTTTGTGACTGACTGTTCTGGACGGAGGGTGGCAGAGGTGAAATTACAGCTCTGGGATAAAAAAGGAAAAATGAGAAACTTTTAAAATCCTCCGGTTTCTCCTCACGGATCAGTTTTGCAGTGTGTTGTAGCAAGTACAGCATAATACAGCAGATGTACTCAGATACAATAAAGAAAGAAAATTCAGTTCACAAAGGTCCAAATCCTCAGAAGTTTTTTAGGTTACTGGCTTGTTCTGAAATCTCTGTGTGTTAGCTGCTTAAAGTAACTCACATGGAGCAGCCATTTACGTGCAAATATTTATAACTGTTTTTTATACGTTTTTTTTCTCCTAGAACTTGCTCACCTTGACGTGTATCCAGTTCCGAATTGCCTGGCTTATATGGATGTTTCTAGGTAAGTGTATGCTTTTTCTTGGGCCTGTTAAATATACATCAAATAAGGCTTATGGAAAAACTACAGGAATTGGGCCTTGAGATATGAGAATGATTTTCAGAGTCAGGATGGACTTTTTTTTATGCTGGGGAGTTCATGTCTGTCCTTTTTACAGATTTACTTTCCTGGTTTTTAGTACTTAAAACATGCTTTATAGTTAAAGTTTCCCTAATTTAATGATTTCTTATCTTATAAAGATATAATGATTCAAATGTGCACCAGTAAGAGACATGTACAGAAGTTCCTTTCTGGATATATCTTTCCATTGAAGGGAAAATCTCATTAATTAATGCACTCTTAAGCTGTTGAGAGTAATCGTAACAATTAGTGAGTTAACCTGGGCAAGTGGCCATCAACTTCTGAGTTTCATCAACCATGAGTTAGTTATTTGCGCTGTGCACCTAACGTACAGGTGTGACTAATCATGGTTTATTGAAAAGCATTTTTTGTAAAGCTGTGTCCTCCATTTAACTGTAAATTAAATTGGTGCAGAATGCATGGTTTTGATCACAAAAAACCCTTTTTGTGCCTCAGTTCAGTGGTGGCATGCTAACTAAACGGGCAGAGTGCCTTCAGCTTCTTGGCTCACTTGAAATCAGGGAAATCTGAGATCAAAAAGGAAGTTATCCCAGGAGAAGAGGGGTTGGGTTGCTGACACTTATTTTGGTTAAAGGCTATTTCATGAGTGAACTATAGGATGAAAGTACATGAATGAGTATGAGCATTGATTTATCTTCATGCTGTGTTAACTGTCCTATTTCCAAACTTTAAATCTGCAAGTGCCTGAATATTATTGGATGCCCAGTTTTACATCTGTGTATGCTAACTCAGGTAGTGATTACGTGAATACACGTGCACACAATCTCTTCCATGCATTTTGTGCTGCTGGTTTTTGTCTTTAAGGCAGGGTGTACATGGGTGCCCCAGTGTGCCTAGCTGTGTGTTTTCTGTGCAAAATTTGGAAAACCTTGCCTCTAAGAACTTAATTTTCAGAAGGGTTAGTTTTGTGAGGACAAATGCAAGAAAAGGAAAACAAAGATATGCACAGAAAAGATTATGCTGTATTCAGTGAGACAGCTGAAGAGTGGTAGAAAGATTTCAGGGCTGAATTTATGGGGTATAGAAGAGGTGTGTTTCAACTGTGTAGGGTGTGAATATGATTATCTTCTAAGGACTATCTCCATGGAGAGTCTTCTTCAACCTCAGTACTCTTGATATTCTCAATATTTCTTCCCCAGTAATGTGCAAGCAGCTTTTTCTATTTTCTTTGTGACTGCACATCTAGGGAGATAATAATGCTGTTAGCTTTTTCGCCTCCTCACTTGACCTGGCTGCACTGGTAGTGCCCTTAGAGAAGGAGGGGTGATAACAATCTCATAGGAAACATACTATGTAGCAGATATATTTCCTGAAGGTATCTGAGTCTCTCTTGAGGCTGTATTATTAATAGCCTTTACATCTTGATTATTGTTTAGTTACACATCTTTGTTCTTTATTCATAGGAATCACCTGGAAAACCTGCCTGAGTGGGTGTGTGACAGCAGGAAACTGGAAGTGTTGGATGTTGGCCATAATCAGATACGTGAGCTGCCTGCCCGGTGAGTCTTGCAGACCAGTTGCACAGTGTGGAACAGGATAAGCAATTCAGAAATAATTGCTGATTCAGTGTTTAGCTTGTTCCAGTGACTGTCAGGCCATTTTATCTTTTGTTTGATTTTATTTTTGCCTTGTGGGGTGTCATCATGCCTCAAGCTTCAACCCAGCCTTTCTTCTTCTACTTTCATGCAAAGAAAGTAGTGCCTTTGAACTCCATGTGGAAGTTTTGAAGCTGTTCGTATGGCTGTTCAGGCAGGAAACCCTTCATTTTTAATACTGAATATTAAATATTTACAGCAGTATCTTTGCATGACAGAGATCCAGAACTTGTAACTCAGTTTAACTGGAGTCTAGAGACTCCAGTTCACAGTGCTGTTTGAGGGATAAAGGGTTGAGAGGATAAAGCCTCATCGAGCAAGCAAACTCCTGCAAGTAGAGCAATTGCATTCACTACGAAGATGATCTCTTTTCCAGGAGTCTGAGCTTAAAATTGATAAATACAAATACTAGGAAACAGGAAGGAAAAGAGCAAGTTTAAATAACGAATGGCTTTTATTAAGGTTTTTTTGGTATTTTCTAGAGAGATCTGATCCAGGGAGCATACTTGTCAGGTGCTGGTATTGAGAATTTTTTAGTCTCAGACTTCACTGGAAGAAAACTGTCAGCTGTCATTCTCAGCTGTTCCATATGCTTCAAAAGAGATGTTGTAAAAGGAGAACATACTAGGCACAAAGGGAGAAATTATGTGGAGATGGTGCAGAGCCACTGAAGATTGTAGACAGCTAGTATGCAATAAGGTATTGCATATTTTCATTAAAGAGCTGTACAGCACGGAAGAGCATCAGAAACCAAAAAGGATAGTTTTGCCTGGGTCAGGTGAATGTGCTGTATGGTGCAAACCGAAAGTTTTAGTGTCAGAAATGAGAAGAGAATAGATTTCAGAAATGTGGGCAGAAAAGGATGTGAGGAGATCTATCAAGTAAACTAACAGGCTAACATGCAGACTATTAATCCCTCTGTTTTTTCACACAAAGTGAAACTGCGCCTACTCAAAAGGTGGGGGTAGCAAAAGTTCACTTGCCTTTCATTTGCACTTCATAACATCAAGGACTATCAAGGCACACCGGATATCTTTGAGAGATTAATGATTAGCTGAAATGAGGTACAGTTAACATCCTACTTGTCTCTTCTGCCATCTTATCATTAACCTCAGGAAATAGCTTATCTTTGAAAGCTCTTCTTTGTACTGTGTGTCTAGATAGCTTAGCTCCTAATAACTCAGTTTTAAGGCCTGGTTCAAAACATAGGCTTTGAAAGTCTGTAAGACTTTCGGGAAACTTGGGTCAGGATTCAAATGCAAATGGCTCAGGTGTATGATCCTACTGTTAAGTGTCAGGTAAATACTAGTGCCCAGTAAGTGTGTTCATGTGCACTGCCATGTGCTTTTCCTTCTACACAGAATAGCATTCTGAAAACCTGTGGAGTGAGTGAGCAGGACTCTCCTAGGAGGGAGGATGCCTGCAGCTCTAACCACAAGTTCAAGCCTTGACTGACGAGCAGTTTCCTCGAAGGCTGAAGGTTGCACCTAATCTGAACAAACTACAGTTGATGCTCTGTGCATTTGCCTCTTGAAACAGAAGAACAATTCTTGAAGACAAAGAGGTGAAGCAGTTGAGATAGAGGGCTGCATAGTAATCTTTATCGCAATTAAAGAAATGGGAACAACGTAAACCAGTCTATAATGCAGTCATTTCTCCTTTAAAAGTACTGAAAAACAACAAAAGGGTACTTTAGCTATGTAGGACAAATTCATTGTCTTAAAACTGATGTTGTTAAGGATTCCCCAAAGAAAACTGAAATGCTTCAGTTAATAGCTGACAGAATGACCGTTCTACCACCAATGAACAGATGTCTGTACGTATTTTTGTTCCTTTTTGTGTGGGTTTTTTTTCCAAAGATCTGTTTGTATTCAACATTTTGTCGCTTTGAACAGTTGCTTACTAAAGGAATTGGTTGAATGCTTTCACCAAACCGTGTTTTCTCAGAAGATGCTGATGCTGAGTGACATGCTTGTCCTCAGAACTTTTAATCCCATCAAAACTTCCAGTGGGAGTTGGGCAAGTGGGAAAGCTGCCCATAGGGAAGAGCAATCTCAGCATCCTGGTTCCCCACCCAGCTTGAGAACAAGGTGTCCCAGGCTCATCAGGCGCTTGCTTAGTTAAATGTGTGGTTCTGATTTCTTCAGGCAGCCCGGTTCCTTTGGTGATTGTATTACTTGGAAAATAAGAGAAAACAAACAAACAAATCCCTGCAGGCATACTTAGTTCTTCTGTATTATTTATAAAATAACTTTTCATGGAAAAGCTGATTGCTAAGGTTTTGGCCATGATTTGAACTTTGCTTGTTTTAAAATGGCACTGCCCCCACCTGCCCAAAAGAAACTCCAAATAAGTAATGTTTTTTTTGAGACATTGTCAACTAATTCTGGTTTTTCTCTTAATGTTTGGTGTTGATGATACTGGCCAATCTTGGTTAGGAAAAGCAATAGAATAAAAAGGCAAATCTGTAACTGAAAGATATTTTTACAAGTAAAAGTGGAGTGAAGCAACAATGGTTAAATGACGAAACTTAATAGATACACTTATCACAGTATGGTTAAGCCTTTTCGCCCCATGTTGAGCCCTCGAATGATACAGCTGGCGGTTGATTTATGTCCATGGTCATAATGCAGGCAATCCAGCCAACTGAGATAACTGTTAACGCTGGCACACAGATATGGAGTATGACTGTATCTGTCAAGGGGAAAATACTTCATTGATTGTTTTGGCACAATAATCCAGTGGCCTGATGTATTGTAGAGAAGGGTCAGGGAGGCTCTTCATGTGTATTTGGGTCATTGTAACAGGGAAGGAGATTTTGCTTTAATGCTGAGTAATTTGAGAGTTTTTGAAGCAGGTCAGTCTGATGCACAGACTGCCAGATTAAACAGTACAGTAGTGGCAATGTAAGACAGGTGGCAGATGAAGAATTATCTTATTTTCTTAATTGGTTGAAAGTGGTTCCCATTCAAATTCAAGAGTTGCTCCATCTTTGAGAACTTTAGGTGCAGATTTTAAACTACTAATGACATTGTTTATAGTACATTTTTTAGCTTTAGTATTTGATCAAAACAGCTGTTTGTTCTTGTCTTTATGCATTGTCCTCTTCCCCCCAACTTGTGTCCATCCTTCCCCCCCCAAAAAAAAATGGAGCAGGGGGATGGGACTGCAGGTCATCTATCGCTTGGAAAAGCTCAAGAACTTAAAGCCGATTAGATATATTTCATTTGCTGTAGAACTGGAAAGGAGGCTTTATGTTAGTCTGTTATTAACAGAAAAGGAAAATTGGGGGTTGGGAATTGCATTGGATTATGAGTCAGCACATGATGAACACTGAGATGCAGCACTATGGAGCTTGTGGGGTGACTGGTGATTTCACCCACACTCCTTCAGTTCTTCTTCCATTAGCTAGGGGGATCTCACCCAAAATGTGCAGTTTTATGCAGCCTTTGTTAGCAGTTACATCCTTCGCTGTCATGCTTCTATATTCATGTTTTATACAGTGCAATAAGATAACCCTTTCTCACTACTTTCACTCATGAATCATCCTTAAACCTCCTTTTCCCTGTCTCTGAACAACCTTTTCAAGAAGTTGGTGGAGAGTGGGAAGATATTCTTGGATCTGCGTAATTAATACCATGTCTGCTAATCAGTTGGCTGAATCACTTTCTTGTAGCGAACTGTGATATTGCATTTAAATTCTCAAAGCAACACTCTGGTTTAGATTTTTTCTCATTTTTGGTGTTTTTGTTTCAGGTTGTTTTACAATAGTAGCTTGCGGAAGCTGCTGGCAGGACATAACATGTTAGGAAGGCTACCAGATCGGCTCGAGCGAACACAAGTGGAGGTGCTGGACGTGCAACACAACCAGCTCCCTGAACTGCCGTCTAACCTGCTTTTGAAAGCAGACAGGTAAATACCTAAAGAAATTTGATCCTCACTTTTGCATGTGAGGAGCCTTGCTTTGTGTGTTACTTCCTAGCTGAAAGGGTAATCTGAGGTTCCCCTAATTTGAGAGTTGCCAAGCCTTGTGTGGTAGGAACAGATGTTGGCCCAACTCACCAAAACACATTCTTTTTATTCTGGTTTATTGCCTTATATGGTTGCTTCTTTTTCCCCACCAAGCTCCTGCTGAACACCTACTTCTTGAAATCTAGCTGTAAAGTAAAGCACATGCTATTTTCTACTACATACACTGAGATGGGTTAGTGGCAGTTTCTTTAAATACTTATTTCTTAGGCTTGTTGATGGAGTGTGAAAGCTTTTTTTCCCCTTTCAGTCAGAGGCTAGAACTTATTTATACCTGTCAAACAAAACAAAATCTGTGCATAAGGCTGTCAGAATAACTCAGTTGTTCCCCTGTCCTTGCTTTGTGAAATCTTCATGCTTTTTAAATGTTTGGCACTAATTTAGTTTGTGTCGCCACTTGATTTGCTTTCTGGATTCTTATTTTTGTGCTGCTGTTTCTTTAGAGTTTTCATAATCCTTCTTCCTGTATATGAATATATCCTGTAAAGTGTCTGTGACTGAAATATGGGAGGTAGCATAGTCTGGGGATAGTGTCTGGGCTTGCCCTGCTTGGTGTCAGTGTTCTTTGCAGTCCTGTGCTTCCACATACAGTCATGGGGTTTCTGAGTGCTCAACCCATACATAACTTAACAGACAGTGAGATTGAGTACTGTGGGATTTTATTTTGTATCCTAACTGTGACAAAAGGAGTGTATAGTTCCTGAATTTTTGAGAGGTGGAGGAGCAAAAGTAGTGGTGATCTCGCTGTCACAGCTCCTCTCCCAGTTAAGAGTATTGGAAAACCCCTGGTTTTATCCTGTTCTTCATTCTGTCATAAACCTCTGGTTAAATTTCCTGAGATTCACTGTATTGGGCGTTGGAGAATTAGGTTGGAGGTTGAGGTGGTTTCTAAAGAAGCTCTTAACTCAACTTACTCTTGAGCAGTAATGTTCTGAGGAATTTGTAATTCAGGTTAAAAGGTATTTTTCAGAAGGGTTAGGGTTAGTAAGGGTTTTGGTTCTGGAAACCGGTGTGACATTTCAGCCTTGATTTGCTTTTAAGAACCTTTATAATATTTTTGTACCTTGATTATTTTTTATTTTAACTACACTATTGCATACCTGTCCACATTCAAGTCTGCATAGGGTACCACCTTTAAAATAAATTGATTATCAGCAAAGTTATTCTGATGTTGTTACTGTTTCAGTTGAGACTTTAGATAAAAGTGCAGTCAAAGCATTAAAACTTATCATAGTTACTACTGTAATAATTGCTATTATCAGGCACTTTTCTAAGTGGTGAAATTCGTAGCCTGTGGCAAGAATGTTTCACATCAGCATCTCTGATAGTCTTGTGGATGACTTTTCAATCTATTGTACATTAAAGATTGTATGAACTTCCAAAGTGAAACCTTGTAAAAAGCATTTTTTACAGGAAGTTGCAAAATTAGGCCAAAAAAGTGCTATTTACAGGTCTGAGGTTGAAACTCCCATCTATGTACTTGAAAAGAAAGAAACACTTAAGTAGAGTTTCAGAAAGCTACTGGCATCTTTGAAAGCAAAGAGAGAAGTAAGTCTTGGAAAATGCCTACAAAAATCAGATTGTAGGTGTAGGATGTAGTTTAGTGCAATTTTGGCAATTCAGAACCTGAATTTTTTCCACTGCAGCTCATTTCTGTATCAGCACAAGTGTGGCCAGCAGGACCAGGGAAGTAATCCCCTGTACTCAACACTCGAGGCTTCACCTCAAGTACTGTGTTCAGTTCTGGGCCACTCACTGCAAGAGATACTAAAGTGCTGGAGCAGATCCAGAGGAGGGCAGTGAAGCTGATGAAGGGTCTGGAGCACAAGTCTGATGAGGATTTAATGAGGGAGCTGTGGTTGTTTAGTCTGGAGAAGAGGGGGACCTTATCACTCTCTACAACTGCCTGAAAGGAGGATGGAGTGAAGAGGTCTCTTTTCCCAAGTAAAGCCGGAGGACACAAGGTAACAGCTTCAAGCTGTGCAGGAAAAGGTTTAGATTGGATATTAGGAAAATTTTTTTCACCTAAAGGGTGCTCAGGCATTGGAACAGGCTGCCCATGGAAGTGGTGGATTCACCCTCCCTGTAAATGCTTAAAAACCATGTCTGTGAGGCCGTTAAGTGACCTGGTTTAGTGGTAGACTTGGCAGTCCTGGGGTAACAGTTGGACTTAATGATCATAAAGGTCTTTTCCAATCTAGTTGATTATCTGATTCATCTTCTCAAACTGAGCTACAAAGCTGTAGACAACTTTTCTCTCTTTTTGTGTGATGCCAAAACAGGAACAGGCTAAAGCCAGGACTGGGGGTAGATTTCCTGAAGTTTGCTAAAAGTGTGCTGCTAAGAACTAGAGCTAAAAAAATATACTGAATAACAGTATAAAATGTCTGATTCAGGCTAGGGGATTTTTTCCCCCTCTGCAGGTTTGATGTGCAGCTTTTGAGCAGTACAGGGCACATGTTTTCACTCTCATATGGGTATTAGCAGTGTCATGTACCGTCACAGGAGAGGAACAGAGCTTACCCATTCTGGCATCTCACCAGCATTGCAGCCTCCCTCGCTTATGATGATAATAGAAGCAGTTGGCTTAGGTGAACTTTTCTTCCTTGTTCCCTACCCCTTTACTGTCTTGGCTTGCAAATGGCTTGTCCATGCTGGTGCTTCTATGACTGCGGCAAAAGGGGCAGCTGTGAAGGAAAATAAGATTAGTGCACAATGTCCAGGTTTCAAGTTTGGAATTCCCTACAGGAAATGTCTTTCATTTTATTTTTCCAGTGTTTGCATCTGTGAGCAGAAATGGGTCTGGGCCAGGGAAAGGTGTTCAGAGGCTTTGTTTTGATTTAAAAAGGTAAAGTGCTTCTCATCTCCAAGCATTCCCTGGGAAGCACAATCTGTACCGCCAGACGTGCCAAGAGAACTGGATTTCCTGAGTGGTCTTCCATGGTCTCTACCCAGTGTGTAATGTTGGAAAAATTACCTTACAGAACCTTTATCTCTCCATTAAATTATTTACCTTTTGCAGCCTTGAAAAAAATATTGTTTTTTTTGTACGGATATTCTGGTCTGTGCTCCTGTCTGGATATGGAGTCTCATGCCATGAGTTATAAACTTTCTCCTTCTAAAATAAGTCCACAATATCTGACAGTGGTGTGGAGTGCCTTGGGTGGGCTTCAGTGCAAGCACTGGTGAGCTTTGACATCTAGAACATCTGATGAAAGGAGGGAAATCTGTGCATTGGTGCACAAAGAGACAATACCACTCTCACCCCAGAAAAAGGAAAAATACTGAAAAACCTCTGTTCTTTTCATAGCAGAATTAATAAATGTCGCTTTTTTGCCTTAATCCTTCAAAAAGCAAGGGAAAGGTGTGATTCTCTGCTGAAGAGTGTAGTTTAGGGATACTTTGTTGGTCTGATTTTTGATTAATTTTCTGTTTTAAACTGTTACTTGAAGAGAAATTGAGGACCACCCTCTGAAATGTTTCTCTGACCAAGAGAGAACTTAGTTCTGTTTATTGCCCTGAAAGTATGCACATCTTGATCATGTTAGCAAGGATTTCTCTTGTAGGGTGGGGATTTCTTGGCAAGATGAGCGCAACAGAGGCAGCCAGATAATCTCTTCATTTCTCATTACCAGATGCTGCAAAAACAGAGAATTCATGCAAGTGCTATGGTTTATGGAGAAAACTCACAAACTGAGTCCTGAACCTTTTTCTCATGCACCTGCATTCCTGACACCTTCCATTTCTGTCCACAGCTTCATCTGTCCTGATGCTTTCCTGCTTTGTCCGATTCTCGTACAGACTTTTTACTGCTTTCCTTGACCAGTTTGCAGCAAACTGCCATTTAATGGCATGAAAATTATTGTACAAAATGCTTTGTGGATAAGACGAGCAAGCATTCAAAAGCTTAGCCGGCTATGGATGAAAAGCAGTGGCAGTGGTCAGGGAGGTTTAAAAATGGAGACACAGTGGTGAAGGGTGACGATTTGCCTCTTGCCTAAGCTTACTTTCCAGTTAGTATGAATATTTTCAGTATAAACCCTTAAACAACCATCAGACTACTTAAAGCAGTTGTGTGGTGAAGATGCAGCTGTGATGTGCACAGATTAAACCTTGAGCTTTGTTTTGTAGTGTCTAGCGGTGGCCAGCCTCGGTGGCTAAAACAGTGTCAGCTATTTGGCTGTCTAGGCTCTCCTCTGCATGAGTCTTGTTTTCAGCTTTGTTCAGCTGTTCTTATCTGTTCTGATTCTGTTTGGTTGGTTGTTTTGATTTGATTTAATTTGTTTGGGGTTTGGTTTTTTTTGCTGGTGTTCTGGAAGGTAACCCAGTTAAACTTGCTCTTTTGATATTTGCTATTTCCACTCACTGTGGCTGCTTCTTTTTGATGAAAGTATTCAGTCCTATTGTGCATGCAGGAAAAGTGAGAGAGGAAACAGAGTCAAATGAGCACAGAGTTATCTGAGTGTTTAATGCACATCCTTTCACTGCAGAAATGCTTAGCTGCATTTGTTTCTCTGCTGGTAAGTTAGGTTTTGCAAGCAGTTACACTAGAAACTGGGGAAATCCCAGTTAATGAAACAGCTGAAGATAGGTTAGAAAGTAAGAGCCGAGGAAACAGCAGCAATTAAGTATGGGGTTTTTTTGGGTTTTGGCAGTCCATCAGCAGGAAGGGGATTCACTTGAAGGTTTCTGTCCTTTCTTTTTTTTCAAGAGAAGGAATACCCTTTTTTTGCAAGGCTGGCAAAACTGCCTTTGTTTGTTCTCTTTCTTTTCCCCCCAGAACACACTCAGCTTGCAGGATCCTTCCTCACACACCTGCTACCACAATTATAAATTATTTTAGGATAAGGAGATCAGAAATTGAGGGCATGTCTCTGCAGAAGGGACTGAAGAAGAAATTTTGTGTTTTGATTGCTCTCTGCTGATGGGGATCTTGGGGCGCAGGCCAAACTGGAGATAGTGATTTCTCTGCATATTCTCTTTCTGCAGCTGCAGTATTCTTTCCACTTCTTATCAGTACTTTCAAGCTGAGCATGGTGGTTTTGATTTGCTGCTGCTTCGCCATTGGGTGCAGTTGTCTGTGCTCCTTTTAATGTTGAACATTCCTAAGCTTTTTGGAGGACTTGCATTTTTCAGTAATGGCTGTGTCAGTAGAAGAGTTTCTTCCTCTGCATTTGGAGGTTCAAATTGAGATCAGAATCCTCTGGGTTTAAATAGGGGATGCATGTGACTGCATATTGAGTCTCTTGTTGAATTAGATCCATGTCCTTGATTATAGCCTATTCTCTGGGACAGTGTTTTTTTCTATTTTGTCTCCTGGAGAGGTTAAATCCAGCAAGGGATTGTACTTTAATATCTCATGAAACCAAAGGTGACTTATTCTGGACAGAGATGAGTGTTTACCTTATTAACCCAAAGGAGAATTTATACCTTGTCAAAGCTGAAGAATTCTGGCATCTTCCTGCTAGCATCTTTGTTTCTTTCTTAGTCTCCGGCACTCTTTTAGTACTTGTTAATTCATGCTCTCTCTGCTACATTATACTATGGTATGTGCGCAGGCTGCTGAATTCAGGTTTTTGTAGTGATGCTGTACTTCTTTTCATGAGCTTGTGGTATAGTGTGTGGGTGGAATTGGAAAGGGAAACAATTAATTTTGGACTGAGCTTTAATACTTGACATTCTGCTTCCATCTGATAAGCAGTATGAGTGGGATATCTTCAAGGAACATGATTCAGTTTAGGTCCATGCACAAGAGAAATGGAAACAGTTGTGCCCAAGTAAATTTCCACTGCTCTGGAGGGCATCTGTAAGATGTACCTTCTAAGGCAGCAGCTGGCACATTTCAAGAGGATGAGGAAATAGGGGAGTGGAAATAACCTGGAGGAGGACTTCCGTGTTAAATCAGCGTGAGGGAAAACTTGCTGGGCAAGTACAAATGGATGGGATTTTATTCTTTTAGTTTACTTTTTTGACATAGGTTAATAGCACAGAATTGACAAAACATTGGTAGGAGCAGTCTCCTGGTTCGTTCTGTTCTCTGCCCAAAGAATGGTGTCGCTTTTTGGTTTTCTTTTTAATCCAGAGAATATCATGAAAGAATTATCATTTCAGAATGCTTTTACCATTTTAATGTAACAGCTGGTCAAAAGGAACATGTAAATAAGTAGCATACTCTTTTCTAAAAAGTTAATTTAAAGCTAATGATATCAGCTACAGACAGATTAGTATGTGACTATCCTGAACCTGACTGTTGGGTGTTACCCAGCAATGAGTTATTAGACAGGGGTGATAGGTGAGATACCCTGCTACCACAGGGTTCCCATTCAAGACTTTAGGCAAGATTTTGCTAGCCACCTAAACTTTGTTCACATCAAGGCATTAACTGTGTGTCAGGATAATGGAGATTTATTTCTGCCATTGTTGTATCACTTTCTGGAGGATTTGGCAAAAGGATAGAGATACAGAGCAACAGATCTCCTCTCTACTTTTCCCATGGGAAAATATATGCATTAAAACTGATCACTGGCAGGAATATGCAGATTACGGCCACTTTTAATACCAGTGAGGGAACAGCTTGAAACTTCTTGTTGTTTTCCGTCAATGTTGAAACTTTATTAAAAACAGAAGAGCTTTTGTTGGATTCATTTTTCATTTGACTGTAAAATGGCTTCAGTACAGTAGACTCTATTAACCTCTGCTTTATCAGAGCAATGGACCTTTTCTTACTTGAAGCTTCCAGCGATGTTTTGCGCTAGCTGTACCTGAGTAAACTTATGTTCTTCTGAACATCATAGCCACAGGATGCTCTCTAGGTTATGTTTGGCTACGTTTGGTTCTTAAAGGAAGGTACCTGTGAAATGCTCCAGGTTATTCTGCTGCAGCTTGCAAGAAGTTAAGAAAAACATAGTTTCGTTTTCAGGGCAGTGGATCATGCCCTTTCCTGGGGAGTATTTTGCTGCCACTTCCTCACCCCCATCATATTCCTGTGAAAGTTCACTTCCCCAGCAGCCTTATGCTTTTTTATTACTTAAGTCTTTCCAGGCTGAGCTGAAGATGACTGTTTTGTACTAGGAGTGGTGCAAGAGATAATGTGGCTTTAATGTTAATCAAAGTGCCTTTTTTTGTGGAGAGAGACGACCATCAGGCATATTATAGTGAAGTTGCCAAAGTAATAATTGTCTGTACTTTGGTGTTTAATTAAGTACAGGAATCATTGATGTGGTATGCTTCAGTTTAATAATCCAGCTTTGAATGAGCTTAATATATTTTTAGTTTATAGCTAAAGGGCGAAATTGAGCGGCATCTTTTTTAGAATAAATAAGTAATTTTAAAAACCCTTTTAGCTGCTTACTCCCTTCTCTGAATTAATCCTCCCTCTCCTCACTTCCTCCTCTGGAGTTTTACCACCCTTGTGAATAATGAATGAGCCTGAGGATTAAACTGTTTCTCCGAAGTAGACTCCTCTGTGTAAAACAGCTAACCTAGTTTCGGTTCTGTGCAGTGCTGAGAGATTTTTTGCTTCTAATGGAAGTAGTGGGCATATTAATCTTTTGGCATTCCATGTGACTCTTCTGTAGCATGTCTGATACTTATTTGATGCAAAGCGAGTTTCAGCCAGCTGCAAATCTTGCAAATCCATTTCATTCATTAATAGACCTTACAGGTCAGTGTGGATTCCTGCATGCAAGGGAATTGTCAGTATTGATTACAGTTACCAGTATTTTACTGCCTTAGATTCATGACAGGAGCACACCTACCTTTTGTGTCTCAATCAGTGGCTTTATAGGCCTCAGCCAGCTCATTTCTGAGTTTTGATTTTTGAATGCAGCTTTGCCCATTGCAGCTGCCTGTTCCTGTTAGTTGGTAGGGGCGGTACAGCCCAGTTTGAACACGGTCACTGCAGGCTGGCAGGCACACACTTATTCCTGTATCGTAAGTTCTCTATGGCAGCTTTTCTGAAAAGGGGAGGAAGGAAGAGAGAGGTCTTATTTTTGTTGAAAAGCTGTGGTCATGCCAGAGTTGGTTACTAAAGGATAAATAGCCTTATTTTCCCGTCTCTTTGGAATTGCTTGTGTGAATTCTAGCCTTCAAGATGCCTGCAGTGCGTATTCCTCCAGTGCTACTGTTATCACCAAACTCCATTAACAGAAACATGAATCCTCTGCCCGCAAAACTTGACTTGCAGGAGTGGGCAGTGCCCATACTTCAACAGGTCTTGTCCCCATCCTTGAAAAAGTCCTTTAAGGGAGAAAGAATAATTAAATTTCTGTGCTGCTTCAGTCCTGGCTGCTTGTGGCAGGACTGCAGAAAATATTGATAAGGGCTTCTGCTACTTTGGGGAATAGGGTAAGGGCACTCACGAACTACATGGAGATCTGTCTGTCTTGCTGGGTACATCAGCAAGCGAGTGTGTGTGTATATATATATATATATATCTCCTTTTAAATTTAATTTACTATTAGTCCTGTCTCTTTTCAAATCTAAAAGGCAAATGACTGCTTGGTGTCACGTTGGGGTTGGGGTTTTTTTGTTGGTTTTTGTTTTTTTGTTAGTGGTGCATTTGTAGCTGTCCAAATACACAAAGAGTACTTTTTTGTATTTGAAGTTGCTTTCAGGCCTACAGGTTAAACAAAAGACTGCCTGCACTCTAGCCAGTATTGAAAATACTGAAAAATTGACTGGCTTTTTTACCCGTGACTTCTCTTGAAGGGCACTATACTTTCATGGCTTGTTGATGATGAATTAGAATTCATTTTCATGTGGAATGAATACGGAAATTATGTAGTTTGTTATTGCTCTTACCTGTAGGTACATCTGTTGGAGGTACTGAGGTCTTGATAAGGGGTGTGAAGCATTTTGACATACTCATTTTGCTGATGTGTTCTTCTGCCAACATGATCAGAGATTTTGTCTGTAGAATGCAAGACTTTTAGCATTTCTATTCATGTTGCGAACTTACTGCTTTTGACCTTTGCTTTATAACTGTCTTAAGTCTTAAAAATAGAGATTTTTTTTATTTATACTTCTAGACACAATACCTGCAGGATGTTTCACTGAATTCCCTTATGTAACTTCTTGCAGCCTGAGATTTCTTAATGCCTCTGCCAACAAACTGGAAATGCTTCCTCCAGCCACTCTTTCTGAAGAAACCCATAGCATCTTGCAGGAGTTGTATTTGACCAATAACAACCTCACAGATAAATGCGTACCCTTGTTAACGGGCCATCCACACCTGAAAATCTTGCACATGGCTTACAATCGCCTACAGAGCTTCCCTGCAAGGTAAGTCACTGGTTTTACTGCCTCTGACCAGAGTGGGTGGGCATCATGAAACATTTTCACAGCAAGAACTAAGTTGCACAGAAGTGTGGTGGCACAGGCTGTGTTTTGAGTGTGGTGATACTGCAGTGGGTAGATTGACCTGCTATGCCCTCTTGGATGTTGCTACCTTCTTATGCGTTGCATGGGCAAGTGAGAGCTAGATTTTAGCTGGTATGTTTTGATTGGACTTCAAGCCCCCTTCTCCTGGACTAATTCAGCATGACCGCAGTATGCTGTTGAATCAAGCAAGAAGGTCATCTGTTTTCCATGGTCTGGTTGATTTGCTTACACCTGGCGGGCTTCTCCTTACAAGAGATTTGTGAGCATAGCAGTCTGGAAATGTCTGTGGAAGTGGACTAAATGTCACTAGGGAAAAATCCTCTCATTCCAGAAGGAGATTCTGCCTTGGCAGCAATTTCTGTACCTCCAGTTCACCCTGTTTTAATCAGAAATCTTTCAAGTGTAAGATGTTCTGTAAAGCTGATGAGGTACAACCTTGGAAAAGGGATGCCAATAAATAAAGGAAAAGATGTCTCTGTCCTTGTGTGATGTTCTGAGTAGCCGGTCTTCAACAGCAGTGGGGAGGGAGGGAGATGAATTAGGGGGAAGAGCTGTGTGGGAGTCTAGAAGGTGGGAAGGGAAATTTGGGATGAAGTGAGAAACAAGGGCTGAAAAAAAGGGAAAGAAAGGAGGAAAAAGAGTGAAAGTGAAATAGTGACCAGGGAAATATAAGCAAAATAAGTAATTTGAAAGGTAGCTTTAACAAAACATTGACAAGAAGCAACACACATTTTGTTCCACAACTGTGTTAGTGTCTGATGTGAGGAGGGGTGACAAGCATTGCTGTGAACAAGGATCAAAATCTGCAATTTTGTTTTCTTAAAATAATGAAAACCACTGCTCTCATCATCACTTCAAAATTAAATATGCATGTCTATTAAAAGAAAAATCCTTAAACTTGTTTTCATAGCAAAATGGCCAAGCTGGAAGAGTTGGAAGAAATTGATATTAGTGGGAACAAACTGAAAGCCATTCCAACAACCATCATGAATTGCAGACGTATGCATACTGTAATTGCTCACTCCAACTGCATTGAAGTCTTCCCAGAAGTCATGCAGCTTTCTGAAATAAAGGTAAGGAATGAATGTGCTTTGGAGAAGGAAGTATAATGCGACTTTACCGATTCTGTTCTTCCCTTGGGTCTCTCATTGCTACAGGCTAGTACATTTTTGGAAATTACAGAGATCTGGCAGCTGCCTTCTCCTCTGAGGTCGTACGCAGTATTCTCACCCCTGTGCCGCCTTGGAGTGGAATAGAAGAGCAGCTTCAAAATCTGATTTTATCCTCACCATGACCAGTTCCTATCTTCTCTGCCCAATAAGTGTTAATTGTCTTCCTGTGGCAGTCTGTTTTGTTACGACTTAAATGTTTGGCAGGAGCTATGCGTAATTAACTCTTGTGCCTTGGCAATTGGTTGATTGTGAAGGAATGGACGTTGTTTAGACCGAGTGTTAAAAACCGCTGAAGCTGCAAAATAGGATAGGCCTTGGGGACAGAGATAAATTCCAGGAGTGCCGGATTTGAGTATTTAGGCAAGCTACTTTAGTTTTCCTAATTGCAGTCATATTTTGCACAACTGGAGGAATGCTTAATCTGACTCTTGTATGCGTTTCCAGAATTAATCCTGTACTTTCCCTGGCACTTCTTTTTGTGGGATGCATTCTTGACCATGCTGAAGAGCACTACTGCTTACTTTTACTTTCTGTGAATCAAGTTCCTGCTTCTCACCTGGCTATAGTGCAGAATACTTCATGCTGTTGCTGCTGGCCAGAGCTTGGAGACTGTTAACTCACAGCATACAAATCTTGTGATAGGGCAGAAAGTCTGTCTTTCTCTGAGGCTGACGCTGAGAACTGATTACCTATTTGCAAACTTAACAACTTAAGGGTTGCTCGGGTGCTGTGGGAAGTCAAAAGGCGAAGTTCTGAGACTGCCGTGCTTGCCTCGGTGCCTGGAGCAGGGAACGCAGCAGGAGCAATAATTCTGTTGGATAGTGAATGCATGTAAAGATGAGCTTTGTGGTTTTAGCCAGGAAATCTCAAACAAACTTGTGGGTTTTTGAATACTCCTCCCTCTTTGGAACAATGGCCACAGGAAGGGGAGGGCCATTTAGAATCAATCAGAAGCAAAGCCATTTTTCTTAGAGGAAGAATTGGGGTGGGGGAGCAAGGCTCTGCACCATAAACATTTCTTTAAAAACATGACAGTGGTGTTAACTAATAAAGAAAGTAGGAAGATGTAAACACCCTGTCAGGGAACAGTCAACTTTCTCCTTTTGTTCATTTCTTTTTTGGAAAGCTGAGTGTTTTATATAAACATCAATATTTGAAGGGCTACTCTGCCACAGTGCTTATCAGAAAAAGGCTCATGGAAGACACAGCAGTTTCTTCCTGCTGGTTCGCTACAATTTAGTTCTTTTTAGCAGAAGGAGGAGGCACGGAAGTCACTAACTGCTTGGGAACTGCAGGGATAGCGTGCGTGACTTTATCTCAGAAGTGCTCTAGGACTCCACCTTTATGGAAAATGCCTAGTATTTACTAAGGTGAAGGGAGTTCATATGGTTGCTATACGGGAAGGTGCCTGGTTGGGCATAGGGGTTTTTCTGGCCTCTTCATGATTTCTCTACAACATGGTTGATGTTTGTCAGTTTGGACGTCAAGCTTGTGCTGCCTGCCTGAATCTGTTACTTAGCTTAACCAGAGCTCCTTCTTAGGTAGGTGGCAACATTTAAAATGTGCCAAAATAGCTTCAGAATTAACTGCTGAAGTATGGATTGGGTCATTTGGTGAAATAAGCTTGCTTGTACCAAAACATGAAGTTGTATAGTCTCATGTCACCTCTGTGATTGTATCATAGCTGATGATGAGTTTTAATTAAGGTGGCATTCAAACGCTAAACTTCTTGGGGAAACTGTTACCTGTGGTAGTGGCTGTTTTGCTTGGGTATTTAATTAGCTCAGGAGGCTCATGTGTTACATTTGTGAGTCAGTGATATTGCAACAGTTAGATCAGCAGTTACTATGCCCCCTGAAATAAGTTCAGAAGGAAAGCTAGAATAAATGCTGATGCTTTTACTCTTGCAGTAACTCCAGGATTTCCAAACACAAGGTAATTTTTGTGATATAGCTGTCTCTAAACCTTTTTTACACAGTACAGTCAAGGCTGCAGAAGTTAAGTGTGGTCTTCTGTGTTAAAGAGCCTGGTGATGTCTCTAACAGATCTTACACAATGCATTTGTAGGAGTTTTATTGTGGTTTATGTCAGTTATTTCTGCGGTCAGTTAGGTTTATCTGTGCACACTGCAGTGTCTTCTGTGAATGGCGGAGCAGCTGGAAGCATGTGCACCTGAATCAAGTGCCCCCGCAGACTCTTCCTTACAGTCATTGTCTGACATCGATTTCCTTGCCTTACAAAATAAAAAGGGTGCTTTTTTAATTGCTATCCAGGATCCTGATGTTTTTTCACAGTCCAGCAGTTGAGTGCTTGAGCAGAGCTCAGTGACCCAGGCTTGCTTTTCCTACCTGGGATCTGACTTTACTTCATCATCCAGTTTTTGTTGACCAATGAGTTGCTTCTCTTCATGGCCGTCTGGCTGGGCTGCTGCGATGAGGGCGATATGAAGGCTTCTTGTTGCAGTTCTTCATCAAGCTTATATTTCACAGGAGCATTACCTTGAGATCTGAAATAAGTGAGAAGGTCTAGTCGCAGTAACATCTTAAAAACAAAACTCCCTATCTTTGATAGTTTTTCTCCTAGTTACATATGTTAGTATCCATATAGGCTTCTTCAGTTGTAACTGGACGTAATTCAGATCTCTTCCAGCCTTGAAGAAATTGGTTTCAAAGATATGAATGCAGCATATGCTGACTGTTAAGCCTTGTCTTCCAGCTGGCCCATCCAGTATGAAATCCTGTGAGCAATTGTAGGAGTTGTTCTTCTGATGCTAAACTAGGTTGCATTAAAATAATGTGTGAGGAAATTGGGATTGGTTAGGAAATAAGCTTTCCTGCTTGCCTGGGGAGTAGGATAAGGACTAAACCTAACACAGATATGCAGAAAGTTCCTCTTAGCCTATTCTTCAAACTACAAATGAAATCTGAGAAATCTGAAGCTGATAAATAAGCTATCTTCACTCGCACCTAGAGACCAAGGGTTCTGCTGTAGAAGTGTTGCTTCCTTTGGTGTATTGGGCATTTAATCAGAACAATGAAATTACTTCACTGATTTTTGTACTTGTTATTCCAGCATTGCTCTTCCATCAAATTTGTAATGGCATTGAGGTGTTGAACACAGCAAGGCCTCCTGGCAGCTCCTTTAATCTACAAAGTAATTACTGGCTGTCTGGAAGCAGCACGAGTTGCACAGAGGGAGAAAAGCTCACTGGAATAACTGTTCTGTTAAGCTGTCTGCTATTTTGTTTGCGTGACAGATTTAAACTCTGATTTCCTTATCGGGCTTAGATAACGTCAGCAGTTTGTTCTTCATAATAATAATGCCTCCATATTAGACAACCTCAGGAGTCAAGATTCGGGTTGGAAATCTGTTATTTCCATTGCTTGTATTTAATAACATGTTAAGAGATTTTTCTTCTTCAGATTTTACTAGCTTATCTTATGCCTTCTTCCAGCTCAGAACCCAATTTCTTTGATTATACCTACAGAAATGAAAGCGTCTCGCTTGTGTCAGTGGAAATTATGTAATGGTCAAAATATGCAGCTGGGAAAAGCCTCCTCCAGCCCTTTTCAGCTTTCTATTTTATTAAAGTTTTTGAAGTCTTACCCTTTTTGCATGTTAAAAGCAGAAACTGGTCTTTCTGAGAGATGTGGACAGTACTTCTGTCCTCTGCCTGCTCTGTCCTAGCAAAAACAGGTTGATTTCTTCCCCCCCCCCCCCGCATTTTTTGGTGCATGCTACACTGGTAATGCTGTAATAGGGTTTGGAGAGTGGGTTTTGTTCTAAAATGACATATTTTTTCTTGTGTAGAGACTTTCATCTAGACACGTAGCTTTAAACGATGTTTGGGGATTTCGCCATTCCAGTGCGCTTGTTCTAGCTAATTTGTGCTTTGCTGGTGGATAGCCAGCAAGTGTCTCTGTTGTTTTGTATTGTATTTTCTCTAAAATATTTAAGCTTTAATTTTTTTTCACTAATTTTATTGACTTCAGATTTAAATATTAATCTAAAACCACGTTTAAAACTGCTCCAGTGTTTTTATCTTTCCTCTTCGACTCCTCTTCCTCTTCACAGGCATTCATAACCCTGCTTATTTTAATGTCCCTCAGTCATTATCGAGTTTCTGAGAGCCTGCTCCTTCTCCTGCTGGTTTAAACTGTCTTTGGAAGAGGGACTGCTGTGCCAGTGGCTTAGAAGCTCCAATTGTATTTATCTCCATTTCCTTTATCTATTAAAAGACTGGTTTCATGAGTAACACTTTTTCTTAAGTACTTGAAAATACATTGACCATCTTTGTCTCTCTGAAGAGCAAACAAAACTTAATAGTTTTGTAAGAAGATGACACCTGGTCAGACGGAAATGAAAGGAACATATTTCTAGATGTCCCAGACATCTGGTAAGATGGCTGAATGCCATATGAATTTCTTTGGTAAGAACCACTTGCTTAAATGAATGGTCTTAGTTGCAGCCTTTGTTGTTTATGAAACATGCATTACTACATTGAAGCAAAATTTGTGTGATCTTAGTAACTCTAAATTCTCTTGCTTCTCTTTTACAGTGTGTGGACCTAAGCTGCAATGAGCTGAGTGAAGTCACATTGCCTGAAAACCTGCCTCCAAAACTACAAGAACTGGACCTGACTGGAAATCCCCGATTAGCCTTGGATCACAAAACCCTAGAGTTGCTGAAGTGAGTTACCTTACAGAGAAGGGAGGGGACGGTGACTCCTGTCACGAGGATGTGACAAACCACAATACACAGAAGTGTAAATGTCTTTTAAGGAGCATGGCTCCTTGTTATCAGTGGGTCAGAAAGTAACAGGTTATGTGGCTAGGTCAGAAATCGATGCTTTGTTAAAGAGGATGACTTAACCCACTTCAGCTCAAATGCTTTCAGCTGTATCTTCTGCAGGGGTCTGCTAGTCTGGTGTAACTGCTGTTTGGACAGTTTGATTTCCATTTTACTTCTGTTATTAGATTTAACCAAAATACATACTTACTGCACCTCTGAGATGCAAAATGTATGCTTGCTACATTTTTTCCCTCACATTCATCTGTTTGGATCTGTCTTTGCCTTTATGCTGCTTTTTGCCTCTTCACATACTGTTTCTTGTTACCCTTCATGCCTCTCTGCTTTTGTCCTAGAAATACATTTTTTTCCCATATTTAAACCTCTCTTGAAGACTTGCATCTCCACATCTCCCAGTCTACTTGCAGCACAGCCAGTTCCCTTGCCTTGGGACCCCCATTTTCCTTTCTGTCTACCTGTTTGTTTCCTGCCCTAGAACTTGTCATCCACAACTGAAATTCACCAAGTGCCTTGTGCCTCCTTCTGCAGTTGCTGGGAAACTTTTGCACTGAACCAGATCATCTGTGGACAGTGGTGTTGCCTTGAACTTTTCTTATGTCCTGGAGGGAACTACACCAGTTCCGAGTTTCCTCCTCAGTCTCTTTGATTCTTAAACACTGTATTATTCCAAGAAGAGTTGATTTACTTTTTAAGGGTTGAGCATTTGCTTCCTGTGGTTTGCTTTTAAATCGTTAAGATCCAACTCTGGAATAGTAAATCTCATCTGTTGTACAAGCAAGGGAAACTTCCAGTTTGAGTTTGTTTTTGGCTTGAATTGGCAGATTTATAAAATTAAATGGAAATTTGAATAATGATGAGTTTTCCTCTTTTGAGCTCCTCTATTTTAGGAGCTACTTTATTGTATTCAGGAGACTTTCCTGAGGAAGCAGTTTGTAATGTTGCTCTGGTTCATAGAAGGAGCTATCAAAACTTAAAAGTGGGAGATCAGCTTTTCTTCTGTATAACCCAGTAGACAAGATGGGCAATCCAATCTCATGCCATTTTAGTATTTAGTATTCAGGCGTCATGCCCTATAGCAGTGTCGTACAAATATAAGTCATAAGTAGCAAAAGAATGGTGTGGCCCAATAACGTGCCATGTGTTCATTGGCATATGCATTGTGTTTAATTCATACAAAACTTTTTTCCTCTTATGTGGAAGAAGTTCATTGGTTATTTGTGGGTCTTTTTTTTTGTTTTTTAAAAACACAAATTATTCATAAGACCTAAGGTTCTCTTCCCTCATATTCGTTAGCCACAGTCACGTTTTTGAGGGGCTTCTTAGTGTATCTACTGATAACCTGCACTAACTTCTATGATATACTGCAATAATTGACTGTGAGGGAGGAGGTGCTCTTTCACTTGCTTTTTGTAGCAGGCACAAAAATACTTGTACACTTCATACTTTTTATATCTTCCTTCTGCATGTGAAAGGCAGCTCTCCATCTGTGCCCTGGCAGGATGCAGGCAGGTAGTAGGTTAATATGTATTTTCAATGCTGGAGAGAAGAGTCCTGTCATGCATACTTGCTTTTTTAATATGTATGGAGATCTTAAAGGCGGCTTGCATGCTTAGGAGGATGTTACCAAGGGATTTATTGGATGTAAGAATTTTCAGTAGGAATTAAAATGGAAAAAAAAAAAAAAAAAAAAAAACCACCAGAAAAAGGTGCTGCTACACTGATTTTGGGGGAAGAACATCTAGTTCAATTGTGTCAGTCAAATTAAGGGGAAAATAAACCATGCTGTCCAGAAGCCCTGGCCCACATTCCTTGCATAGGGTGTGCGGCTCAGTTTTGTTCCTTTCTGGGCACATGGTCTGTCTGAATTGGTGCCACTGAAGGAGCTGAAAGCAGTGCATCGAGGTAGCTTTTTTTCACCACTGCTATGAAGGTTTGAGATGGCTCTGGGCTCTTGACCTGGCCAGGAACCAGGGATCAGTCAGCCCAGTTAAAACAGAAACAAACAGAAAAACCTTTCTGATACAAGTTCCTCTGCCATGGAGGATAAGTGCCTTGTATGAGAAGCCTGCAAAGAAAGTGTGTTTGCTTGTGTGTATGGTATAGTGCAGGTGCAGATAGCATTAAAATCTCTGCTACTTCAGAAGAAACACAGGTTTCCAGTTTGATCTGGGGTCAGCTAATCTTTTCTAATGCTCATGGTGAGATGTGTGCCTTGTTGATACACAGAGGGCTGCAAAACCAATGGCTTACAACACCAGTGGTTGTAATGTAGCTTATGTAATTTGCTTGCTTTTTAATCTGCCCTTGCTGATGCACACATCCTGACTATTAGTGTAAAAAGAAATTGAAGTGGATGTGACAGTACTTCAGGTTGAGGAAGGCTGTGCAATGCTGGAAAGACTTTTCTTTGTGTTCAGGTCAGGTGGGGAAAAATGCTTGCTCAGAGTGAACAGTTAGACCTTTCTGCTTGTGCCCTTTTATGATTCATTTGGTTCATGAAAGGTTTGGGTGCCTTTGAAGTGTCTGTGGCCTGGGGGGAGCTCCCTTTCCCTACCTTTGGAAGAGAGCAGGAGGGAGCAGGGGGCAGGTCATCTCTCCCCAGCAAAGCAGGGCTGTGAAGAGAAGGGTATAAACGGGGAGGGCTGGGCCCTTTTTAAGTCTTTATTATGCTCTGTGAGATATTTGAAGCTTGGGCTAAAGGCTACGTTGATAGTGAATTGGAGGGTAGGGGATCAAGGGCCTAAGTAAAAATTTGGCCGGCACAACTGGGGAAGACAGAAGGGCTGTGCTTGCTGTCAGCACCGCAGGCTGGCGCTTGCAGGTTGTTGCAGGACCAGGACAGAGCAAATTTCTGGGCATTTTCATGGAAGGCTGTTATTACACATTGCTAGTTCTAAGTAATTAAATGTTTTACATACTTCCCCCTTTCTCTCTCCCCCTGTACAGGGAATGGTGTGGGTCACACAGGAGGTTTAATTTAGGTACAATGAAAAGAGCCCAGAGACTTGTTGTTAAAATGGGTAGGAGAAATATGTAATTTATGAAATCACTCCGCTGTACTGGCTTTCATCAAGCTGTTGACAAATTTGCCTTATATTCCTTCTGAGCCAGGTTTGAAACAAATAGCTTAGAGGTGAGAGCAGGGAAAGAAAAGCTGGCTCAGCAAAACAGTGCAGCTGACACTTTCATAGAGGCTCAGTTATTTACTGCTTTTTTGTTCTTTGTATACAGACATGTAGAAGTAACCACTTTGGATGTCCTGCTTTATTTTCTTTTATTAAATGTATTACTAAGAATTGTGAGGGGGAAAAAAGGTGTTATCTTTGATTGTAATCTGGGTCATATCAGCACTTCAGTCCATTGCATCTTTCTCCTTTCCTTTTTCTCTGCAGCAATATCCGTTGCTTCAGGATCGACCAGCCCTCAGCCGGTGATGCTTCAGGAGCACCGGCAGTGTGGAGTCACGGTTATACAGAAGCATCGGGCGTCAAGAACAAGTACGACCTGGCGTGGTTCTCATTATACAGCCATCTTCTTTGCAGCAGAGGGCCTCTGTGCTGACGACACAAAGAAATCCTTTTTTCAGTCAAAGTTTTGTGTGGTTTTGGGCCTCACAAAGCCAGGGGCCATGCCATGACTCTATATTTGTCTACTGGGCCCCTGGCTAGCTCTCCACTTTGGTCTTTGTTAGGGAAGTTGCTAAGATACGGGTGTAACTGACACATTTTGTCTATGCAAGACTCTGGTACTTGCAAAATATCTGAATGTTTAAAAGCATTTTCCTCTTTGCAAAGCTGCTTTATCTTCAACCAAAGGATGTTTACCAAGCAAATCAGATACTAAGGGAAGAGGCAGAATGGCCAAAACTCTGAATATTCATGGTGTGCAGAGCTCCTGTGACTAAGGCAGCACTTGACAAATAATGTACCAAGAGTCTGCTAGTCTCTGTGTTGCTGGCAATGTGATGAATCTTTCCTTGTTCCTTAAATACCTTTTTAGAAATCTTCTGCTACCTAGGTTTCCGTAGTAAGTGCCAGCATGTCTTTCCTTACCATTAAGGAGTAACTTGGTCATTAGCATGTTAAGTCACAAGGATGGCTTTTGGAGGAGCAAGTGCAGTTTAAACTGATGTTACGTCAGAGGTACTTTTCCCCCTCTTTCTGCAAATAAGGGAGTTGTTCACATGCTGAAAAGGAGGAAAAATCCTTAGGGCTGGGCTTGAACTGCCAGCATAGCTCTCTCCACCTCTTAGCACTGTGATGGGCCTGACTCTTCTCCAGAGCTCAGAAAGCAGTCCTGAAATGCATCTGAACAGAGGTGGTTAAAACTAGGTCTCAGACCGGGCCACATCTCTCTGGTCACAATGACAAGATGAGAAACTAGTCATAGGTAACAACCTTGATGTTCTCTCTTGTTTGGTCTTTTTTTGCTAGGCTGTGTGTGGCAGCACTTTCAGCCAATAACTTCTGCGACAACCGGGAGGCACTTTATGGTGTTTTTGATGGTGACCGCAATGTGGAAGTGCCGTATCTGCTGCAGTGCACAATGAGTGACATTTTAGCAGAAGAGCTGCAGAAAACAAAGAATGAGGAGGAGTACATGATCAACACTTTCATTGTTATGCAGAGGTGAGTCTTGGATTTGAAGCCTCTTTTATCTTGCGTATGCTCACTGGGCAGTTTATTTGCTTTCAGGTCAGACACCTGCTCTTGGTTCAAAAAAATGTGAGAGGGGAAAAAAGTCTTGGGATCTGGCTGTGGTGCTTCCTTTTTATTGCTCGTTTTGGGAATATTGTCCTCTCTTCCTTCCAAGTGTGGGGAGAAAAACTTCAATACCTTCCCCACCCAAACAAAAACAAAACAAACCACCTGCAAAATTACTAAATGCTCATGACTAAGTGGTATGTGGAGATTTACTCCTTTCTGGTATCTTCTTTAAGTCTTAGAGTTCACAGTTGCTGTAACCAAGTCGGTGGTATGAATCTCTTGAAAGTGTTTTAAACTTCCTTACTATTACTGGCTGCAAAGCCTGGGCTTATCCTTTCTGTTTCTCTGTACCAATTCAAGTTATTCAGAGCTACACAAATATTGAAAACGTGTAGTCTGACTCCTTAGAAATGTCTGTATGCTGTCATTCCTTTTGCCTGAGAATATTATTTGAGTAGGACCTATCCAAAGAGATCGTGATATGATAGCTGTGAGTATAATAGTAGCTCTTTATAGTGGTTTGGAAATCTGCATGCATGCTGTTCTTGACAGAAGAAGAAACTGTGCCTTGGGAGACACTGAGTGAAGGAGTATGAAGGGAATCGGACAAAGGAGAATGAAGAGGTCAGAGAAACAAAGGAGAAAGCAAATAAGTAGCTTAGAGGCTGAGGAAATGGATCAAGTTAAAAGTAACATTGCTTATTGTGGAGTTGCTGTACCTTTGGAAAGGAAAAATACTGAAGTTCTGGTATCAGGAAAGATATAGAAGCAGTAGGGTGGTACTTAACCTTACAAATGCGAGAGAGAAAATGCTTCCTTCCCGTAATTGCTTATAATAGTGCCTCAGACCTGGAGCTGAAAAGGTGGTTGCTGTATACTTAAAACGTTTAAACATAATAACAAATTTGAGTATTAAAAGTACTTATTACGTGGCTTTGTTTACTACTAATGCAATTTCACAGGAATGTGGCTTTCCTACAAAAAACTGCTGCTTTTGGGGTTTGTTTCTTTTTGGTTTCAAGTCAAAAAAACCTGGCCACTTCTTTGGAGAAACAGTATTCATTCCACTTGCATTTAATCATCCACTGAAGATTATTACTAAAGGGATGCTGGGGAGGGACTCTTCCTTAGGGACTGTAGTGACAGGACAAGGGGTAACGGGTTCAAACTTAAACAGGGGAAGTTTAGATTGGATATGAGGAAG
>JANRGW010053828.1:8583-19729 GCA_024733675.1 Psilopsiagon aymara | reverse complement strand
GGCTCCCATCTCTGGATGACATATGGGTTAGTCCAGTCACAGTACAAGGAAAGACAATGACATGAGGGAAGGAAATAAGGCAACATATTTCCTCCTTGCCTGTGCTGGAAACTAGAGCTCATCGGGGCAATGATATGAGCACACTTTAGGTGGTCCCTTGGGCAATTCCCCTTGCCTACACTTTCTGTGGCTGGTAAGTAGGGAGGGATGGAACCCCTTCCTACAGCTGGGGGATCCGTTTTCATTTAACTTTCTGAGACTGAACCTGATTTCACAGTTGGAAATATTTTACTCACCAGAATTAGATCCAGAATATATACTTTTTTTGCTTAACGATGACAAGTTGACAATAAGTGCAAAGCACATAATGAAAGTTGAATTCTGATTGGATCAGATTTTTGAGAGGGTTCAGTTCCCATGCAGAAAAATACACAGGAATAAAAAGCTAGAAAATTAAAAATATAAATGAGAAGCAGCTCACAATGGTAAAGCCTAATGTTAAAGTATTAAAAAAAGAAATCAAAGTACATGTTCAGACATGTTTATACATGTTTGACACTAATATCTAAACAATTCATACAAACTACGTAAAGCCCTTTGCTATAGAGATTGGCAAATTCCCAAGCAGAAACTCCAACCTTTATCAGCTCAGCAGCCACAAGGAACGGCAAAGTTTTGCATTACCTGTTTTTATTAAAAGCTGAATGGGAGAAATTGTAGAGCCAAATTACCAGTGTATTTTTTCTTTCCGTTTGACTTAATGGTGAGCTTGACTATAGACAAAGTACCCTGTCTGGTTAGCTTCCTCTGATGACAGTGTAGCTCCATTTACAGTGAAAGGACAAAATACTTTTTAAAGGAAAATATGAGCCTAAACTGATGCAACCTGATGTGGGAACGTTGGCTGGTACAGTGCTTGAAAGTGCATCTAAGCCCTTTCTTCCCTTTTGGTTTTACCCTGACTAGAATACTGACTGTGCTGCTTTTATGTTATGTTTCCTGCTGCAGTTTTCAGTGGCCAAGGTGTAGGAGGGTTTTTTAACAAAAATTTCCCAATTATAAATTTTTGTCAAAAAATTCTTCTGGCCTACCCTTGCATATAGAAAATGCAGTATAAAACCAGCTAGAACAGCAATTTCATAAGCAGAATTTCACAACTTGGTACCACTCTGTGATAGGCACAGCCGTGAGTGGTTTGTATTAGTGCTTTGGCACCAGAGTATCTTGGGAAACACAGTGTATGAAATGAACTCAATTTTTTCCCCTCTATTTTTGTGTTATTTTTTTAGCATGTGGGAGTGAACTTTCCAATCTCAGATAAGCAACCTAAAGGGCCTTAGGTCTGTGTCTCTATGTACAGAGTTAATGTAGACAGATCTTGGAAAACTCCTGGTAGCTCAAGGAACCTGAAATCTCAAGATCAGTGCAGTTATTTGGAAATGGGTTTGAATGAATCACCTGCGAAAGACCTGAGATTTAATCTTGATTTACATGTATTTTAATCCTGATATGTATACTGTTAAGTTTCCTTTTTGTCTTGCATTGTCCAAAATTGCCACACACTTGTCAGAAAATAAAGGCTCCATTGCAGATGATAGGAGTGTATTTCGGAGAAATTACCAGTACTTGGTATCTCTTGTCTTTCTGGTCTCAGGTCACTGGTATGCAGTGGACCACTAATGAGAGGAGTCAAGTAGAGCATTGGATATGGGAAGTTATCCCTAGAGATTACAAGCCAAAACTGTCTGACTCTCTTTGTTTCTCACTTGTCCCACTTTGCCTCAGCTCACCCTATGCCTGCTTCTTCCAAGCAATATCCCCTTCCTTTTGTAGGACCACTACCACAGGCTGAATGGGTTTTCATGCAGGTCATCTGCATTGGTTGTGATGGGAGAGGGCTCAGGCCCTTCCCAGCTGCGCTTCCCCTCACTGATGACAACAGAAGGGTGAGGGGCCATGAATGAGGGGCCATTGGCAGTCCAAAAACTGAAAATGACAGACCTTATTTCTCATATCAAATGCTACTTCTTTCAAGGGAAGGTTATTTAACATTGCAAGGGTCAACTTCGAAGTCAAAAAAGGCATTTGACTGCTGTCAGCAAGCTCAGTATGTACTTTTTCTAGCTAGATAAAGCTAGAAAAGCTTTATATGCTTTTATTCTGTAAACATCCTGTGCCAATGAAGACTCTAATAAAAACAGTTCAGCTAATAAAGATTAAGGAAGGATGTCTTGGTGGTGGTGTGGAAAATTAATTGGCAAGACATAGGCATAGCCTCTATATGAGGACTTAAGGACAAGCCAGTGTTAGAAATAGTGTCATGAATATTTTAGTGATGGAATGCATCTTATCCATTGTCCTTGAGAAAAAAGATGACAGATATTTGGAAGGGAATTATGAGCCCTTTTTAGATTCTGCTGGGCTTGAGATGTCATCTCAACATCTGTAAGAGGATACTTGATATGTGGAAGAAAGGTTTTGTTGGGATACAAGTACTTAGTGTTCAGTGGTAGATCTGTAAACTGTCAGACTAGAGATGGAAGCTGAGGTGTAAATCTTACGATTTACCAGTGATAAGGTATGAATGGAGAAGTGGGAAGGATTTTATATTTATATACAGTGGTTTGGAAAACACCTGGCAGCCAAGAGGGGAAAGGATTAAATACTGGTTCTCAGGTTTCTCATGGCCCAGAGGAGCTTCTCTTTAAGTGCCAGGTTTGCAGTAGAAGTAGGATGACGGGGGAAGAATCTGCTTCCAGGCTGTGGTTGCATGGAACATGCTCAATGAATTTGACGGTGAAAGGCAGAAGGAAGCCAGCAACATGCTTGGATATTTTTGATATTGGAGAATTGAAGGCATGTTGAGTCTTTAGAAGAAATAATTAGAATGAAATGGAAGTGACATGACTATGCATGAAACAGATCAGGGGATGCTCTCAGAAGGGAATGACAGGAGGAAGCAAAGTAGAGGGAGAGGCTGAATGAGGAACTTCGGTGGCTTGTTCTTTTGCATGTAAATCAGAGGGCTGTGTGTCCTAGGATAATAATTAATATTTGTAGTTGTGAATGTAAGTACATAGATTTGTGTGAGTCAACTTACCTGGGTTCAGCAGTTAGAACTTCCTGAAAACAGTTGTTTTGTATGCAACATAGACATCTCAAACACAATTCTGGACCTGCAAAAAGACTTTCTTACCTGTTACCTTCACAGGAATCCAGCTGTAGGGGTTAGTTGAAAAGACTAGTTTCTACACATAGGTGTTAGTTTTCCAATACTCCTGCTTTAGCCAAGGCAACATGGTTCCTAAGGAGATACTTCAGATTACCTGCAAGGCTCCTGCTCTGGATGAGCCTCTTCAGAGGATCTGTGAAGACAACTTTATGAGGTAACTCATCAGAGTTCACAAGCACTTTCCAAAATTACCCTTTCTGTCCTCAGGAAAAAAAATTGCACTGCATGCTTCAAACTGTGTCTGAATATAGAAGCATGAATACATAGTTTTATGAGAGAGATTCACATCAACTTCTTGAAGAGTTTGGCTTAGACTGACTCAATCCTGGCATTTCAAACAGAATGAAAAAATAGACTGCAAAATGAAAGAGGAGAACTAAAATCCAAACTTGCTTCTACTGTTGGTTTCAGGAAGGATGGAGGTGATGGATTGAGGCATGAACAGCTAAATTTAACAAGGAAGAAGGGAAGGAAGCCAAGCAGACTACAAGTTAATTTAACTGTTATGAAAATGAGTAACAGAGTTTGTAGGAAGTTGTATTATCTTTTGCTAGAGCAGACAATGTTCTTGGGAAGCAACACACCTAAAATCTGTTTTTTTATTTGGTTTTTTTTTGTAGGTTTTTTTCAGCAATATTATATTTCCTAATAAGATATATTACCTGACAATGATTTTTTCAATCTCATAGCATGTTCAAAACCCAAATATGTAATATGGGTTCAATATGATAAAAAGCTTCTTTCTTTCAAGCATAGAAATAAACATTGTTTCAGAGTAACAGTTAACTTTGATGTCAAAATAAACCCAAGAACCCAAGCTTTTGCTTGCTTTTTAATAGCTTTGGGATTCTTAGCAGCATTTTTTTTGACCTCCAAAAAGCATTCTTTCTGATTATATTCTTTGGTTGAAACTGTTCATGTTTTTGGTTATTGGTTTCAGTTGTCACAAAAATGCTATTTGAGGGCTTTATTTTTAGATCTGGAACTATAGATAAGTCAAAGGGTTAGTGTTCCAAAATATACGAGGCAAAGGCACCTCTGTAACATTTTTAGATTGGGCATAGGATGGGTTTCAGTTAGATTTATTTTGTTAATAAAAATTTATTTCTAGTTTTACTATATTGTTTACAATATTTAACCTATAATATATTATAAAGGTTAATAATAAAACTAAAAATTGGATTAATAGGAATAGTTATAGTGGTAGCACAGATTGGTGATGTACTTTATAATATTAATATTTAGATTTATTTTAGTGTAGTTGTAACATACTGAGAATTAGCTTACTGGCAGCTAAACTTAGTAAGAGCAGGAAACATCACATGAATGCTTTACAGCTTAAGTCCTGAAAAACATGAGGGATTCATAAAATTGTTGTTGCCGTCTCAGCTATGATAGGTAAAGAAACAAAAAGCAGTACAAACTCTCTTAAAAAATTGAAAAGACTCTAAGCAATAATGCTAGGATTTTCTTTTTCATTAATGACTTGACAGGATGCTTCCTAGCATGCATGTTCTTTCATTCAATCATTTTCTTTCAAGTGCAGTACAAAAGCTTGCCTCAGCAAATATAACGGCTAAACATAAACAGCAATGTGAACCTTAATGAGGAAGTGAAATTAGTGAAATACAAATTCTGAGTATTTCTTTCTCCGTTTTCCGTGAAGAGGACACTGAGCTTGTATCATTCCCCTAAAGTTAACACTGGCGTCATGATACGTGCTAGCCCCTTTCCTATTCCATCTCTTCTCCCTCAAAATACATGCCTGCAAGTTGGATCTGCTGCCATTATATATATATATATATATATATATATATATATATATGTTCCTAGAAGGTTCTTCTCAGTTCATACTGGTATAGCTTTCCTCCCTCAAGCCTGTTTTGTTCACACGATGAGGAAACCTGTACTGCCTGTAAAGGCAGGCTTTGAATTAGTACCAATGGGAAAGTATGGTTTACTCTGTGTTCAGTGGTCAGCTGTGATACCTAGGATACACACAGGGAGAGTGTGATGTTTGGTGTTAGTTTAGTGTTTAGGGCAGCTGTAGAAGGTGGGGAAGGTTTACTAATGGAAATTATAGAAACATTTGTGTATAGAAATTATATAGCAAACTGCTTCAGAAAGTATTTTATTTAGGTCTGGTAATGGCTGAAGAGGTTAATCTCTAGTTATGGTGGTAGGTAAATTAGGGTTGTGGTTAGAGAGATGTTTGAAGAAACCCAGGCCCAGAGAGAGTATTTCACTGCTGGATATTGTCAGCTAGAGTGGGATCCTAAGCACCTTGGACACCTTGAAATATCTGCTGTATGTATATTAAGCTGAGTTCAGGCTCAACATTTGAGAAAGTAGGACTGGGAGAGCAAAGTTTGTATGGACCCTTTAAAATCTGGGAAGATAAAAGGAAAAAAGGAATCTCTGAAAACGAAAGGCTCTCATGGCTTTCTTAAATGCTAATTCCAGTCCCAAAACTCAAGGGAGTGTTAGCACCATAGGGTACCTCATTCAGCTGCAGAAAACAAAGTCTAGAAAAGGGGCTTGCTGTTTCATCATGAATTGTTTGTGGTAATGCAGCAAGAGACAGCTTCTATGGCTATTAAGGATTATATTGAATTCAGGGCCTGGTGAAGAAGGGTTCGGTTTGGCTTAGAAGTAGGCTACAAGCGAGCTGAGCCTGGAAGATGGTATTAACTGTTAGAAATGATAGTGTCTGCAGAGACAAAGATGAGAGACATGTGTTTTCTGCCTTATTTCAGTGACTGTGGATAAAGCTGTATCAGGCATAAGGGTTTTCGAGGATCCGTTAACCTTGTGGATTTTGTTGAGCTGAGAGCTGGTCATTCCTTTTTAAATGCATGCCCCTAATGTGTCTATTTTCTTCTGAGCTCTCAATGTCCCTAGATCTCCAGGACTTTCTGGAGGGTCTGGACAACTTGTGACAGAACTGTGACTGATGTTTAAACACAGATCAAACCAATCTGCTTCATACATGAAGGTCAACCTTACTGCCTTAGTTAACTATGGAGTATTGAGTGGCCTTACCTTATACCGCTGGACTGAGTTTTCTTTATGTCCAGAACTCACTTCTGTGTGTATCAAAGTGCAGGTTTTGTGGTTTTCTGTTTGTTTTGTTTGTTTTTTTCCTGAAGATTTTAAGCTCTAGCTTTTTCTTACTATAATGTTTTTTCTCTATCGACCTTGCCATTTCTTGGACTTCACAATTTCACCAACACAAACAGCATCCATGGGGTAGTAGGAATATTTTTTCACTTGCAGAAGGAGCTATGTAGGTGGCAGACTAATCTGATGAGTGTATTCCTGTGTGGGAGGGAAGCAAGAGGTTGTCAGTGTATGCTGTCAGGCATGTCAGCTGGCATGCTGTCATTCAGCATGTCATGCTGAATTCCTCCATCACAAAGGTAGTTTCCTAATTTGTGCAACTCATAGGTGAGGATGAGATTTATCATTATAATCTCTATAGCCAAGATTCTTGGAGGAAGATCTAAAACATATTTTTGCTTCCACATTGGACAAACAGCATTCCTGATGCTGAAGTGGGGCTCCAAGGAATTTTACAGTAGTTTTAAGTGTTTTCAAGAATATTTGAATTTATTTGAAAGAAAATGAGAACCAGCCTAGCTAGATATATGGCAGAATCTTTCTCTAATTTCAAATTCATTCTTACATATGTGACTTGTTTCTTTGAAAGATAAGGGCAGTGGTTAATGATGTATGAGAAAGTATGAGTCCGGTTACAAATTTATTTGAAAATATGTCTTTTTCCAGCTCATTCAGTAAAGCATAAATTAATTTCTGCAGAGTTTAAAGAGGAGTCTCCTTCTATGTCCTGGGTTCAGGAGTAGCAGTCATTTTTCTCCTTCTTAGTAGCTGGTGCGGTGCTTTTTTTGACTTTTGGCCTGGGAACAGAACAGATAACACTGATTTTAGTTGCTGCTCAGTAATGTTTACTCTGACCAAGGACTTTCTGAGCCTCATGCTCTGCCAGGTAGGAGGCGAAGCCGGGAAGAAGCAGAGACAGGACACCTGGTCCAAACTGACCAAAGAGGTATTCCATACCACGGCACATCATGCCCACTATATAAACTGGGGACAGCTACCCAGAAGGATTAGATTAGTGCTCGCTCGGGCTGGGTATTGGTCAGAGGGTGGTGAGTGGTTGTATTCTCTTGCCTTGTTGATTCCCATATCATTATTATTATTGGTGGTAGCAGCAGTGGTTTGTGTTATACCTTAGTTACTGGACTGTTCTTATCTCAGCCTGTGGGAGTTACATTCTTTGGATTCTCCTCCCCATCCCTCTGGGAGCAGGGGGCAGGAAGAGGGGGAAGTGAGAGAGCACCTGCATGGCTGATTGAGCTTAAACCGTGACAGTTCTTTGTGGTGCCCAACATAGGGCATGAAGGGTTGAGATAATGACAGATCTGACCGGAATGTGTCTAATTGTATTTGTGATAAGCATTGATTGTTTCAGATTAATAGTCACTCATTACAATGTTGATTTATTGGCTCTCACAGTTGCTGCTCTTGATCTTGAAGTTTCAGCATGTTGAACCTTACTTACAGCTGCTATTTGCCTTCTTAGTGTTTATCGGCTGGGGGTCTTGGGCTAAGGTTCTTGTTTCATTATACTTTATGGTAATGACTTGTAATACAATAGAATCATCAATCATGAAACTGACCTGGCTTGTGTTCCCAGTGTGGTCACCACCTCTCTACTTTGGGAGGTATACAACAGAAGTGCTGAACAATTGCACATCTTTTTTCCCCTCCTTGGGTGGTCAACCTGTGAAAGAGACATTCCCTTACACTCCCAGGCCCCCCAGTCAGATCATTTACAGCATTTTTTTTGAGTTCTGAAGGTATTGAACGGCCTTTGGGTACCCTTGAGACCTGCCTGCTGATTGTGATGGGGGTCAATGTGTTGGCATGCATACAGAGTGTGATCTTGAGAGTTAAGTGGTGTCAGATTTGGGCCTTGTCTAGGGTTAGATTACAATATAGGAAGACCAAGAGATTTTCCCCGAGGCTGGACAGTCATGAGCGACAGGGTGTGCGGGAGAGCATGGGCAAGTATCTGGGCTAGTGGGCCCCTCCAATGGTTTGGAACTTCATCACTGAACAAGTACAAAATCCAGAAAAATTAGCAAAACACTTAAATGAGGTGTGCTGTCATTCTGGTCATACCAGAGAGGGACAAATCATAGCAACGTGCTGGGGCTTGGCCTACACTTACAGAGCCCTCTTCAACACCATCCAGCACCTTCAAAGGGAGAAAAATGTCCCTGGATCTGAGGGCAAAGCAACAGACAGTGCAGCTATTCCAGCTCCAAGCATAGCTGCTACACCATCCCCAGTGACAAGTACATCAGCTACTCAAAATTCGACCGCAACAGACAGTGCAGCTACTCCAGCTCCAAGCACAGCAGCTACACCAACCCCAGTGACAAGTACAGCAGCTACTCAAACCCGGACAACAGGCACTGCAGCCACTCTAACCATAGTGATAATCACTGCAGCTAAACCAGAGGACCAATTGGTACCAATATGGATTGCCTCTGTATGCAAACGGAAAAGCAAAAAAAGACAAGAAAGATGAAGTAACAGATGAAGAAACAATGGCAGTGCATTTACTAGCTGGGACAGCATCTGATCAGGAGTCATCATCACATGAATCAGAAGAGGAAGAAGAGGTGACTTCTTGACCTCAGGCCTCAACCTAGCTATGGAATATGCAAGAGATTTTACCTGTCAACCAGAGGAGCACATCATCACCTGGTTGCCGCAGTGCTGGGACAATGGGACTGACAGTCATGAACCAGAAGATAGGGAAGCCAAGCAGCTGGGATCACTTGCTCTAGAGAAGGGGGAATTGACAAAGCAACTGCAAGAGAGAAACAGTCCCTCAGCCTTTGGAAGCGGCTCTTGGCAGCTGTGAAAGACAGGTTTCATGCAAGGGTGATGTTATGAGTCGTTTGGCCAAGTGGACTACTCTAGAGAAAGGCATCTAGTCTCTGAGGGGATCAGCCATTGTAGAGATGATCAGATCAAGCCGAATGTCAGGGACACACCCATAGATCCAGATGAAGTCAAACGTACATGGCCCATGTGGCGGAAATTTACACGGAGTCCGCTGTCATCCCATACCCATTCATTGGCAACAGTAACCTGGAATGACACAGTACCATTAACCATGGATGAAATGATTCATAAGCTCAGTGAGTTTGAAGACAATCTCACCCCTTCCATCATTTCAGCTGTGGAAATACTGTCCCAGGAGTTCAGACAATTGAGAGACGATCTATCTGATCTATCCAGCTCCTCATGTGTACCAACACACATCTCAGCTATTAACAAAAGGCATCTTACTGGTTGAGAGAGAAGATATAGAAGGTATACGCCATGGGCTACCCTATGGTTTTACCTGTGGGATCATGGAGAAGACATGACAAAGTAGGATGGAAAACCCACCTTCAGCTCTGGAGGGACGGGTGTGTGAATTGAAGAGGAGAAATGGTGATCATCCCATGAAAGCTGTGGCTTCAGTCTCTGGTGAGCAGGCTCCCAGGTGGAGTGGAAGAGCTAATTTTACTCCAGCTCCTGTGATAAAGAAGAATAATCCCTGTCTACAAGACTTGAGTGTCCACTCTGTGATGACCATTAGAGGGGCCCTGCCTCCAGCCAGGTGGAGGGAGGGGACGATTGGATTTAGTGAACTGTATGGATCAGGTGACCTGGCACATCAGTCCCACAGTATAAGACTTTAGTAGATACCGGTGCACAGTGTACCCTGATGCCATCAAGTTGTCAAGGGGTGGAACCCATTTCTGTTTCTGGAGTGACAGGAGGATCCCTAGTTGACTGCACTGGAGGCTGAAATCAGCCTGACTGAGAGGAAATGTCAAAAGCACCCCACTGTGACTGGTCCAGAGGCTCCGTGCATCCTTGGCATAGATTACCTCAGGAGAGGGTACTTCAAAGTTCCAAAAGTATACCGATGGGCTTTTGGTATTACTGCTTTGGAGACAGAGGAAATTGAGCAGCTGTCCACCTTGCCTGGTCTCTCAGAGGATCCTTCTGTTGTGGGGTTGTTGAAGGTCTAAGAACAAGTGCCAATCGTGACAACAAGTGCCAATTGAGAACACAACAGTGCACTGGCGGCAATATAACACCAATGATAGACAGGAGAGCCAAGGAGTGATCAGTAGGACCTGCTCACCCTTTAATAGCCCCATGGGGCCAGTGCGAAAGTCTAACTGAGAGTGGAGACTAACAGTAGACTATCATGTCTTGAATGAAGTCACACCACCATTGAGTGCTGCTGTACCGGACGTGCTGGAACTTCAGTATGAACTGGAGTCAAAGGCAGCCAAGTGGTATGCCACAATCGATATTGCCAATGCATTTTTCTCAATTCCTTTGGCAGTGGAGTGCAGGCCACAGTTCTCTTTTACTTGAAGGGGCGTCCAATGCTTTTAACCGACTGCCCCAGGAGTGGAAACACAGCCCTACAATCTGCCATGGGCTGATCCAGACTGCACTGGAACAGGGGCAAGCTCCAGAACACCTGCAATACATTTATAACATTACTGTGTAGGGTGATACAGCCAAAGGAATTTTTGAGAAAGGGAGAAAAATAATCCAAATCCTACTGAAATCTGGTTTTGCCATGTCATGGGTTCAGCAGTAGCAGTCATTTTTCTCCTTCTTGGTAGCTGGTACAGTGCTGTGTTTTTGACTTTCGGCCTGGGAACAACGCTGATAACACCGATGTTTTTAGCTATGGCTTCGTGATGTTTGGTCTGGCTGAGGACTTTTGGAGCCTCATGCTCTGCCAGGGAGGAGGGGAAGCCAGAAGGAAGCAGAGACAGGACACCTGACCCAAACTGACCAAAG
>JANRGW010053825.1:708-13059 GCA_024733675.1 Psilopsiagon aymara | reverse complement strand
AACTTCATCAGGTTGGCATCAGCCCACCTCACAAGCGTGTCAAGGTCCCTCTGGATGGCATTCTTTCCCTCCAGTGTCTCAACCGAGCCACCCAGCTTGGTGTCATCCGCAGACTTGCTGAGGGCGCTCACAATCACACTGTCCATGTCACCGACACGAATGTTGAACAAGACCGGTCCCAACACCGATCCCTGAGAGACAACACTTGTTACTGGCCTCCAGCTGGACATTGAGCACAACTCTTTGCATGTGGCTATTATTAGAGAGTGTAAGAAATAATTTGAATTATGATGATTATGAGTTCTGAGCCTTATGAGAACCTTCCAAAGATGATGGAAGCACTCCCATTGAAGTTAGTTGACTTCGATCTCACTGTGTGTTATTTCTCCTGATACTTAAGGCTGCGGTTATGCAATCTGGTATGCATGAACCACATTGGAAGAGTTGGCATTTGTCTAGTATTCTGATATGCCCTTTATCAGGATGAGCTAAATTCTAAGTGATGACTTTAGTTTCCCTCTTAAATTGGTGAAATGTTTTTCTACTGAAGACTGAGTGTGGGGTATTTAATGAGCTTTTGTATGTGTTGAACTCTGCTGTTTGTCAATGGAACAGCTCATGCACACACTTTGTATTTGCTCAAAGGGAAATATGTGTACGTGAAACGTTTGTTGAAGACACTTTGAGATGTCCAGGAAGTTGAGCGTGTGAACTCAGTGTTTGTGCTTGGTGGTAATTGCTGGCAAAATGAAAAGTGCCAGGAAAGCTGGATTTCCATCCTGCCATTGTTTGGTAAGGGTTACTGAATCATTTTTGCAATAGATAATTCAGTATTTTAGCTTCCTTCCAACTTGTCTCTTGGCAATGAAAGCAATCAATCAAAAGAGACGTTGTCAGATTACATGTGAAGTCAAGATTTGTACTTCCCCAAGGAAAATATGGGTTTCTGTATAGCCCATGTTATAGTCCAACAGCAGACTTTATTAAATATTAAAAATGTGATTTGTAATAAGAGAAAAATGTATTGATATTTTAATCTGTTAAGCAGTAACCAGTGTGGCTTCTCTTAAATGGTCCAGACTTCCATTTAGCATCTAGTGACAAAGTGAAAAGGCTATACGAACGTATGGTACTTTAATTAACGGGGGAAATATTAAGCTTTGAAAGTCCTCTGGAGCTTTTGTCTCTGTTGGAGCATTGTCTGTGCTGTGAATCTTCCCTAATAGTTAAAGCAAATGAACTAAAATAGCCTTTGGGCTATTTTGTTGCACTGTGGTGTTGGAGGAAAAAATTAATCCTGTGCCATTTTGCATTTGCTGTCTGTGAATCAAAGTGTGAAAGCTAATTTAAAAACTTTCACACTCGGCTTGAATGAGGACTGCCCGTGCTTGGAGAATGTTAACTTGAACACAATTAGCTCAAAGTGAGCTAGCTTAGATACACCCATCAGCCTCAAAGTGCCCAGGCTTAATGACAGCTCTGACAAACTAACAGAGAGGTTGCAGAAAAGAATTTTCAAGGCATTTAGTTGCTACTAAAACCTTACCCTGTACAGAACAGGTCATTGAAACTGAAGTAGCTTGTACACCAAAGGGTGAGGAGCTCTGTTGACAGGGAGGTGGTTAGATAGAGCGCCGTGCTGCAGCCGGGAAAAGAGAAAGGAACTACTGCTGAGCCTGCTCGTAAATGTTAAAGAGAGAATTATAATCAAAGTATTTATAATACATGGGAATAGCAATAAATTACTATTTGTGGTTTCTGAAGCACTTGGGTGTCATAGGTATTTTACAGAAGAGGCATCAGATACATCTGTGGAAGAATGAAGTCCTGGAATGTGTCAGGGAATGATGGCTAAACCAGTACTAGTGTTTTAATTTGGAGATATAATGTGGTTTTGAACTTAATTTCTCAATTGTATCTGTTTATCAGGTGTTGCATCAGCATATAATGAGGACATGAGGTCCCAACTTAATTGATAAAGTGAAATTCCATGCTTGGTGTCAGAGTCCAGAGGAGCTCTCAGATGGGATGTGAGCAGATCTGTCAGATTGCAGATGCTAGGGATTTTAGGAAGATGACTGAAGAAGCAAAAGATGATGAGGAGCTGAAGTTGTGAGAAGAGTTATCTGCAATGACATAAGCTGCTACTCTTTAAGTATAATGCTGCTTCTCTTTGAAGATGGGATGTTTGTTAATGGCAGTAGGCAGTGGCTTTTGGGGTAGCATTTTTCTATGACAGCATATCAGACGATGTGTTTGGAGCTCATCCAGAACCTTCTCTTCTTCCGCCCCTTACTCTCCCTTTTTGGAGAAGAGTTTTATCTTCAGGTGCTGAACGAGGTCTCAGCTCAAGGAGGATTGTAGTAAGCAACCACTGATTTTCCTAGCAGAGAGAGACCCTGATGGTAAACTGAACAGAAGTGAGTCTGCAAATTAGCATTTTACGTGTCATCCAGTCTTATGTGAGCAACACAAATCGTGCAGACAACAGTGTTTTTAGTTAATGAACCCAGCCATAAGCACTATTCACATTTAACATATTTACTGGGGGTAGCATCCAGTCAAAACTTCTTGCATGAATTAATTCTTTTTGCATGAGTACTGTGTGCATGGGTGCATCCATTTGTGTGTGGATTTGTATATATGTGTACACTATTAGCGTATGCAGTGTTAAAGCATATATAGTAATTCAGAAAGAACCTCTGAAGAAGTTTCATTATGCATGTAAATATATTCAGCAGAAGACTTAAAATAACTCTTTAATGGAAAAAAAAAAAAGGGGGAAAATTATGCCATTTGACATGAGGAATCTATTTTGAACTGTAGTTTATGCACAGTCTGTTTTCTGCTTTTCCTTTCTGGAAATTGTTGCCTGAAATATTATGGTAGTGTGCAAAGGCTTTACTTTCAGTTTAATTTTAAATGTAATTTGCCTGAATGCTGTCAGGATAGACAGTGAAATTGGAACTTGGTAATATTTGGTACTCAATTTCTATGGAAATAGAGTTCAGGATAGAACTTAATTAAAATAAGATGGAATCAGACATGTTAATGATGATTTTTAAATATTTTCAAGCCTATGTAAATGCATTTTCTGCCATGATTTGATTGGTTATAAAGGGGGGAGGATTTGTGATGGTCATAGATCGTAGAATGATCTGGTTTGGAAGGGACCTTAAATATCATAGATCTAAAGCAGTGAACGAACTTTCTCAATCTGTTAATTCAAATGTTCTTTAATGGATAAAATAGAATCAAATTACTTCACATTAAAAAAAAAAAAAACAAACCAGGGCATTAATTACTGAGTTTCAAGCAGAATGACTCAGTAATATTCTGAACATTCTCATGTTTAGGTCTTAAATAGAGTGACGGAGGGTTACTTTGCAGCTAAAAGGCTAAGCATTCTCCCCTGTGTTTGCTTATAGACTAGTGACATCGTTTGTTCTTCAGTTACACATTCCTGATAGGAATACTAAGTCTTGCTGAAAACTAAAGTAAAGGCTTTTATTAATATGAAGTGTTTGCTTTGAGAAGGTTTTCAACCTGTTAATGTGTTTGTGACCAATGTAACTCCAATTGCAGCCAACTTGGAGAATGTTTTTGTGAAGGTTGCTGTGGATCTGTCTCAGTTATTCTCCTTGTGATGTTCCAATCTGTTCAGCTCTGACGAGGATCTGTTTTTGGCCTTGTGGTGTGGATCCCAGTGCAGTCCCTGCAGATGGACCCAGCCAGCAGAATTGATAAGACTGCTTCTGCTCTTACCTTAGCTATAGCATTATAGTAAAGCATAAATCACAGGGGGACTCTGTACTGTGGATCTCAAGGCATATGTTCCTTTCAAATTCATCCATCTGGAGAAATCAAAACCCTATCCAGAGCACAGACATGTATCCTTGTCTTTCTGAACCATAGGCTGGATTGCAGGTATTCTGAACTTGCCCTCATCATCATCTCTGGCAGTTACAAGACTTTGACTAACATCCTCATGGGAAACTAAGCTAGCAAACAGTCATGCCTTCTTAAACAAGGTTGTTTCTCAATAGGTCCTGGTGTTGAAGGGGCACAGCCACAGAACTTTATTCCCACCTGATGGGTTTGGTCAGGTCAGCCCTGTTGATTGACTTGCCAGAGCTTGTAGAAGCAATACCCAGCTGCCCTGCTTTCTCCTCTGTGCTGTGAACGAAACCATCTGGTTCAGGAGTAACTGTGGTGCTTTGTGGGTTTGAGGTGGTTATAGGTAAAGTGCCATCAGTCTTTAGTGATGTATCATTTGTGGAGGCAAACTGAGAAGTTGGGAGAGAAGCCTTCTCTCTGCTGATGCCACGTTTTCTGAGGAAAGTCTTTGGCTTGAAGGTGGGCTACTCTGTATGGCTGGTTGGTTTGGTTTAATTAATAAAGCAGTTCATTGCTTATAATAATAGAAGCCTTCTGTGAGCTTCAGCATCTTGAGACTGTGTTTTGTCTTTCCAAGCACTTTTGCATACTGCTTTGATACAAAAAGACGTGAAAATCACAACTGGACCTCCTGTTTTGCCTTCCTATCCTGCTGTTTGAAAGATTGTCCCTTCTGCCAGACTCTCATCGCATCCCGCTAAAGTAACTTTTGCAGTAGTAGGTGCTGAAACAGTGCAGCTTGCAAGCTGAATTCAAGAAGGCGCTGCAATATGGTTGTGGTACACCTGTGTTGCCTCTTTTTCCTGGATGTTATTACACACATGCATAAAAAATGTCAATTACTGTTACAGAGCTGAGCACATCAGTAAAGAAATGCTAAATTTAACATCCTCCAGATGGAAGAGAACTGAATGCAGAGTTGTGTATGCAGTCACGTAGTAGCTTTCCTTTCCACACAAAGTCTTAGAGCAAAGGAATGGATCTGTGCTGGCACATCAAAATCAGGATTGCATGAAGTCAGTGTCTGTAGGAAACTTTGCTGCTTAGTGAACAAAGGAGGAGGAGGAAGGGGCGATTGCATGCCTCAGGGCAGCAGGGCTAAGTCTTGGAGATTGGACTGTATGTATCATTTCTTTTGCTATGTGGCATGCAAGATGGTCAGTTCGAGTAGACAAATGTTGCTTTGGTAAAGTTATAAGAAGCTAAAAAGAGAATTCATAGTGGAAAATGTCAGGCAACTTTAACAGCATATCTTATTGCCAAACGTCATTATAATTAAACCAAAATATGTTGTGAGTATCCAAAATAGCAAAATCTCTACACAAGTGACCTAAAAGACTAACAAAATTATTCATTTTTACCCAAATTTTATTATCATGTTTTGGGCTACTGTAATATACATTTCTTTGAATGGATTACCTGAGTTAATGCATTAAATAGCATTACTCGCAGCTCCCATCTAGGCACATGTAGCTCCTGTGTACTTATGAACTGGAAGTATAAAATGTTGTCTGTGACTGTGGTTGGAAGTAGATCCAGAAACCACTTTCAAGTATAGTTTTAGACAGTGAACCAAACTTTTCTTCACTGATCTGATACCATGTCAATAGTCTGATGGGGTTTTTTTCCTTTTTATTTTTAGTTGACTTTATTGCTAGGCCCTGTTCTGTGATTATTATTGATGTAATAACCACGAATCTGCCCTTCTTGCTGTGTGTTTGGAAAAAACCCACATCTGAAAATGGAACCCAATATCCATGTTTTTCAAACAACCCCCCCCACACACACCTCCCTGCTCTTATTAAAATTAAGGAATATGATGTCTCTCGGGCTGTTTAAAACTCTAAGTAGGATGAAGAATTCACCGCAGATGATGCTGTGGAAAGGCTTTGCAAGAGAAGGGCAATCAAGTAGGGATAATTAGAGTTACTATTTAAATATGCAGAAAACGAAAAGCTTATCTGGTAAAGCAGAGTGAAGTTATAACAGCGTAAGACTAATGTAAGAATGATTTGCAAGCAATAAAATCACATCTCCCTGACTTTGTAAGTACAAAATAATAAGCAATATTTAATAATGGAGACTGTAATAGTCTGGGTTATAAACGCAGTGGTATGTGATTTTAGCATTAGATCTTACCTGAAGGGGATAGATTGGTTTAACACTGATAGAGTTGAGCTATGTGAGGATTACAGGTATTTGGGAATGTATGTGCAGTGAGGGCGAGAGTAATTGCTCAAGATAATCTCCTTGCAGTTAGCTCAGAATAATGATATGAAGTTGGCAGAATGGCAATTCTTGGGGTTTACTTCTTCCTCCAAATGAATCTGAATGTATGAATGCCTCTGAAGGAAGTAGATGCGACTCTTGACTGCTGGCGTGATTTAAAAAGGCTTGGTGAAGAACAGAAGAATGTGCTGTTAAGAACAAATCCTCCTTGGCAGAGAAATGGGTAGGATGGTCTTCAAGTTCTTAATAATCTCTGATATTTGTAATTCTGTCATTATTTTCATTAATTAACTGGAGTGGGTAGCACAAACATCACACTTGTTCCACAACTGATATTATTGCTGCTTGCTATTTAGTCTGTGGAAATGAAAAAAACCCCAAACAATCCAAAATGTTCAAGTGACACATAGGCAATAACATCACTGAACGCAGATTTATCCAAATGGCTTTAATTGGGAGTAATCTACTGTCTCACCATACTGTACTGAGAGCCTGTATGATTTCACAAGGTGGGCAGGGCCAAACCCTGCCTAATGCTGGGCATTCAGAGGAAGCTTCCAAGGAGCTGCTGGGAATGCTGTAATTGAGGAGGTGGTGTCTTCCCTGGGGTTTAGCTACAGGGCATGTGGCTGCTGAGAGTGCCCTGCTCAAAGGAGAAGCAGAGCCAAGGGTCTGACCACTTGCAGTCCTTTGTTCCTATGGCATTTTCACAAGGGTGCTCAACCCAAGGGTTCTGGCTACCTTCCAAGTGGAGTAATTAAGTTCTGCATTCTTAAATTCCCTCTTGTTTTAATTGGATTAGGAATTCTTCACCTTTTGGCTTTAAAGTTGGCTGGCTGAACAACTACTTTAAATAATAGCAGTCTCTATTTCAGATTAGGTTATGTATATTGTTTTAAGCGTACTGGGTGTTTCAGGAGTGTACAAAGTAGATCATTGTTTTACTTATATTTTTAATTGATTTTCTTTGCTGTACTGAAGTACACCCATTTGATGGTTATTCCTGATCACTCTCAAATTACAGGCCTTGTTACGACTGTATCATAGAATCATAGGATGGTTTAGGTTGGAAGGGACCTTAAAGCTCATCCAGTTCATGGGCAGGGATACCTTCCACTGGAGCAGCTTGCTCCAGGCCCCATCCAACCTGGCCTTGAACACTGCCAGGGATGGGGCAGCCACAGCATCTCTGGGCACCCTGTGCCAGTGCCTCAGCACCCTCAAAGGGAAGAATTTTTCCTAATATCTGCTCTAAATCTGCCTTCTAATCAAAGAGAGCTCATAAAAATATTTTAGATCATCTCTGCATCGAAGAAGCCTTCTGTCTGCTTGTGTGTGCAGCTTTAATCTCATTTGTGAAGTCAGTGAAATCTGGGGCATCACTGAAGTTCAGTCTTCACCATGCATTCAGATGTTCACCTGATGGTTGAGATTGCTTAGTACTTTGCAAAAGCAAGCTTGTAAACAGGGGATTCTGTGCTGCATCCCTTCTGAAATATGGCTTCGTTTCTTAGTGTGCCAGTAACTTCTGTTTGGGTACTGGAGCCTAAATAATTGATTTTTCAGCGTGTGTTGTTGCACAGCATTTTAAAACCCAGGCTTCATTGTCAGTGTGTTCTGGGATTCTGCAGGCATTTTAATTGATGAATGGGGTTATCCAAAAGACATATAAAGTAATGAGAGTGAGTACATGGTCTAAATCTTAGAAGTTCATTTTTGGACAGCACAAATCTGTGCTATGGGTAAAATTCAGATCAGCTCACTTAACGGTTCACCTGGCTCTAATGACACCTAAATTTAGAACTTGCAAGCATCACTGGCCTATAATCAGAATATGTTTTGCCCTGCATAAAGTGGAATTATATTAGTCAATTCGCATTAGCCAAGTCTGAATTCTGTGTCTGGTTGGATTTAGTTGCAATGTGCTGATGACTGCTCCGTTTGGCTTTTTGTTTGACCTGGATATGTGCATCTTTCTTAGTGCTGTCAATCTTCTCTTATGTTGCTCAGTGTACTCCTGTTACTGAAAATCCAAGATCTGTAGCCCTTTATTAAATTATAGTGTACATTTCTTGTACCTGTAATATTTACCTTTGGGCATTAGGTCTTTTTTACCTCAAAAATAACTTGGTGCAGGATTTTGTGGGAATTTCTCACTCTAACATCTCTGAAAGCTCTTGAAATAAAAAGGGGAGGGGAGGACGGGCACACAATGACATCGTTGTGAGAAAATCTTGAAAAAGAAAGAAAAGTTGTAATTTAGAACACATCTGCTTTTTCAGTTATTTAAATGCGGAGTATATTTCTTGTGAGCAATTACACAGAAGTCTTATAAAGCAGGATTTCACCTGTGTTGTGGGCTACAAATGCACTTTCTATAACATTCTGTCCCCTTTCTCTGCACTGATTGTAAAGGACTCCTCTGAACTGACATAAAGCCTTTTCGTTGTGGACTTGATTTTGTTGGTATGCAAAGAGGGAGGGTAAAAGCAGCATCCTGTCTTTCATCCTTCTGGATGAGGATTAATCATGATCACAGCTGCAGAATAATGCAGATCTTAGCTGCTGGGCTTGGAGAGGGGGAAGGGCCAGGGTGTCGGGAGAGGGAAGGACATGGGCTGTCTTTATTTCCACATGCCCCCTTTACCCTCAGAGGCACCACGTCTGACAGAACAGTTGCAAGTAGCAGACTCTCGGAGGTTGTTTTCCTTCCATTGACTTAGCCGACCCCCTTGTATTTCAGCTTATGCCTGCTCTCTGCCAGAAGCGTTCCTTGACTCTGTGTGCACTGTCTCTTACGACAGGATACAGCACAGCACTGTCTTCACTATGTGAGAGCAGTTCATCTTAAATAAAGGCACAGATTTGCGGCTGCCCCAGATTACCTTTTTTTTCCCTCCGCTAATTAATTTGTCATGCATCTTATGCTTTTTCCTTTAATCATAAGGAATGCATTCAATTTACCAGTAAGACGCACACAGTTTTTTGCATGGCATACTTGTTTCCTTGATGATGCATTAAGCAATGGATGCTGAAATGCTGCTGGCTCAAAGGTACACAGATTTAGACCAGTGACTTTTAGTCTGTCTCTGCAGATAGCCCCTAAATGCCTTGCAGGTCAGCTGTTTTTGAAATGGATAAAAGTGTGCTCATTCCTTCAAGGTAAATCAGAAGGATTATGACATCTAGAAAGAAGAAACCGCCAGACAGCTCATGAGCAATATAACTAGGACTGACCCAGTAGCATCTCTAAAGCTTCCAATAAAATTGCCTGAGGAGTCTGCCAAGAAGCCAGATGCTGCTGCTGGAAAAATACCTTCTGTAGCTTGGCATTTGTCCTGTAATTGCTTCCAAGAGGGAATAAACGGTAGCATGGCAGTGGAAGGTGAATGGTTCCTCACTGCATGCTACTTGGGTGATTTTAAAAGATGTTTAGAGAATAAGCATGGGTTTGGGATGCATTACCACTCGCGCAGGTCTGTGTACTTGTGTAACTACTTCAGAGCTCTCTATCTGAATGCTCGACAGCATCTTTAGGCATCTTTCCTGACATTTTAGCCCAGCAGTGTCTTGATTTGTGTTATAAGTAATTCCTCTTGCGGGGTCCCTAACCTGTTCCCTTGGACTTTGATTTTGTAAGTGCGTGATATGGTCATGTAGACCTCTCCAGTTGCATGGTTGTAGCGGAGTGGAGAACGGTGTGTTTCCCTGTGTGGGTGTTTCTCTGTATGGAATTAGGATACAGAAAATCACACCTGGCCCACGTAGTTTCAAGGGTTGGAGTTTCCCCTTTTGTATATTTTCCAGCTGTGGGAAAAGTGCTATCTTTTATTAGTTAGAAACAATGCTGAATCTTACACACCGCGCGGAGCCTGACTTCTTATGGGAGGTGCCTCTTCCCTTATAAAGCGGTTAACATTCTTGCTGATACAAAGCAGAGGCAGTCTGTAACACAATCAGATAGAAGGCACTGCATTCACAAATGAGATGAGAGCAGATAAGTGAATTCAAGAGAATTATGTATGGTTTGCAATCTCTCCAGTAAAATCTGTCAGCCATTCCCAAATACTTGTGTTTGGTACTGTTCAGAAGTCTGCCTGCTGTTCCTCTTTGCAATCATGTGGAATTACCTTCATGACTGGCGTTGCTGGTCTGAAGACTGGAGGGTTAAAATGAAATTATCCGAAGTATTTCTGTGGCTAAATCTCATTTACTAGTTTAAAATAGTGATATTTGTCAGCTGTGGAGCAACAGTGTCAAACTCATTTTTGCTTGAGCACAGTCCCAGAAAGCTTCTTTCTTTTTCCCCTTTGCTCTGCTAGACAATGAACTTTGGTAGAAGTCTGGTGGTTGGGTTTGATGTAATAAATCAAAAGGCCATTTACAGTGAGGTGAAGTCCTCTGATTAGTTTTCCTAATGCTGAACTGTCAAGGCACATGGGCTGAGTGTTGAAAAATAGCAGTAAATAAAGATCCTGGCATAGGAGGTGGTTGTTGTTGTTGACATTAGGAAAGTTTGCTTTGCTTTGCCGTAATGTCAGGAAGCATTGGGAAAATTGAAGGGCAGGATGTACAGGTGAATTCCTGTGACTGAGCAAATCTCAAAGAGACCTGAAAAAGCTGGTGCAGAATTCACAGCCGTTAAGAAGGTCAGCGTGAAGCATCACTTCAGCTCGACTTCAGATTAGGAAGTGCAGCGTAAGTTGGATCTTGTGTAGATTTTGTGCTGTATTTTGTTTAAAATGAATGAGAGGGTTAGTCCTGGTTCATTCTCACTTGCAATATTAAGAAAGTCATCTTGAATTTAAAGGAGAAAAGAGCCAAATTGAGATATTTCTATAGAGGACAGGAGATGAGTCAGTTGCCTTCAACTTATGTGCCACTTAAAAACATGCTGAGCTGTCCTGGATGTGAGATATTTATTTCTGTAACCTTTTCTTCCAATTAGAAGGCACAAATCCTGATTGTGAGGAATTTGCATTTAAATATAAAACGTGATGTCACTGACATTGCTTTTACCTTCTCCCTGGTGATGCTCCTGACTGCGTACTTCTCCCTTTCCTTCAGCGTGATGATTGCACCACTGCACTTTAGTAATCATTTAACAGCTCTAATTACAGAATACTGTGATCCCAACTGTGTACTTTGTCCTTTTTCCCTTCTTAGTCTTCACTCTGTTTCTTGGGTGGCGAGAGGATCGCAAAAGAGCTCTTCTGCTTTGCAAATGTAAATTCCAAAGACCCTGCTTTGGTAACGTACAGATTTGCATTTTCTTGTTGCTTTAGAGTTAATGACATTGGATTTCAGACATATAGGGGTTGATCAGTCTGGTGTTTACATCAGTCACGCCGGCATAACTTCACTGACACTAATGCAGATACACCAGCATAAAATTGGTGTAACTCCAACTCCATTAAAATCAATGGAGTTACGCCAATATAAGTCAAATGTAACGCTATTGATTTTTGTGCTGGTGTGCCTTTATTGACTTTAATGGAGGTAAGGCAGTTTTCTACCAGTGGAACTTAGATCACAGGCAGGCGGTGCCTGGGCAGTATTTGTAGCAGTTGTGAATTTTGTTTCTTGTTTGCTCTTGCAAAGCATTATCAGAAATTCCTTTTCTGCTTCAGGGTTGGCAACATAGTAATCTGGGTGTAGTAAAGTCTTGGTGTAATGCAATTCATATAGGAAAAGCATTTAGGTAATTCAGTTTCACTGTGAGCACTGGGAATTTCTAGTACAATCTGAACAACTTACTATGTTATCTGGTAACATAGCAGCCTCTCAGTATTGGAGGAGTGATGTGAAGTTCCATTCAGTGGCAGTGGGTTTTTTTAACACAGTGCCCTGCAGAAGCTTACAAATATCACTTTCATTTGAGTTTTGCATCTTGGAGCAGACAAATACGCTCAAAGGAACAATGTGTGTTGTATTTATTCCCCCAGCACACAGGGGGTTTGTTGCTCATTTTCAGCTCCTTGGGCTGGAGTTGCATTCCCTGCTGCCCAGGGATGTTGCATGATGATGCTCCAATATATCTACCTGGCTGAAAGAAGAGGTAGGTGTTGAGCAAACCAGTGGAAGGGATATTAAATGTCTTCAATGTAGCAGAAATACTCTCTTCTTGCAATTTGTCTGTTGTTTTATAATAAAGATTTCAGGTAGCAGATGTACCATGGTTGGACTTAATTTCCAAGTGTTCTTAAAAAAACAGAAGAAAAAAAT
>JANRGW010053822.1:0-10113 GCA_024733675.1 Psilopsiagon aymara | reverse complement strand
GGGGGGGATGCAGAGGCCTGTGGGGGGCTCTTCCTGTGTGTGTGCCTCTGTTCCAGTGCCCCCCTTGCGGGATGGCGGCTTTTAGCCCTTCTGTCCCTGTAATCCCTAATCCTGCTGATGCCGTCTCCTCCCGCAGTGACGGTGGCGGATTATGCGAACTCAGACCCGGCTGTCGTGAAGTCTGGACGGGTGAAGAAAGCCGTGGCCAACGCGGTGCAGCAGGAAGGTGAGAGTGCACTGGGAGCCTGCCTTCCCCAGGCTGCTGCCCTGCTCTGCTGGCCTCGGCAGGATGGGGGGAACGGCCCTTCTGTGACCTGGGAGAATCTATCTCATTCAGTGCCTGGAAATGAGTCTGTTCCTCTGCAGAATCAGGTGGTTGGGATCTTAGACTGCAGGTTTTGCAGAAGGCCGGTAAGAATTGCTGAGTCTTTGTCAGTGCCTGCAATAGGCCTTTTCCCATTAACTGTTGGGTGTTATCTCCTGCTTGGAGCAGAAATTAACGTGATAGGAGGCTTTAGTACCTTCTATAAAGCTGTCACCAGTTTTATTAGCAGGTAAAAGTCTTTGCAGTGGGAATATGATAGTGCTGGCAAACTGTTCCCTCCCTGTGCTGCAGGGAGCTCTGTTGAGGGTGTTGCTGTTTCTGTGCGTAAGCAAGGAGCTTCCTGGAAAGGTGTTGCAATATTTAGTTACCAGCTTCCTCCTCAGTTTTCAGCTGCTGGGGGGAGAGCATTCTGACCTAACACCCCCTGTTTGCTTGAGAAATGTTAATGTTTAGGCCTCCACTCTTAATGGAACTGGTCACATGTGTTGGAGGGGAATGCTATGAGATTGACAGTGAAGATTGAGCCCTTCATATAGGAAAACTCTAGTTATGTTGCTGAAGTCTTTCACACTTAAACAAAACATGCTCTTTGCCTGAGCGCCTGCAATGGCGGAAGCTGTATGGGGCAGTGATGCTGGTGAATATCCATTTTAGCTGCTACTTCTTAAGTTTTTAAGGGGAGAGCACCTTCCTCTTGTTCCCTCCTTTGTAGCAGACTGGGGCTTCCCTCTCCTGTTCACCCTTCTATGTTCTCCCACCTTGCCTCAAAGTACTGTGCTTCAGCATCATACCTGCCAAACTCTTGTCTCTTCTTTCTCCCTGCCCCACTCCCAAGTCCTTGCATCCAGCATCACCTGCTTTGTCCAGCTGAAGCCCTCTCCTGAAATCCTGCTCTGTTTCTGGCTCCTCTCCGTGTTACCTGCCTGACTGCAGGTCACAGCAGCTCCCTGCCCACTCCTTCCTCAGGTCTTTGCTGTGCAAAGTCGTTGGGGTTTTCCCCTCTTTATGTGGGATCCTCAGGATCTCTCTTCCCCAGCCTGGGGCTGTGCTACAGCTTTATCTGGTGCAGTCCTGACACATGCTACAGCCTTATCTGGTGCAGCACATTGGAACATAGGGACAGCAGCCTCTGCCCCCGCAGCTTCAGCCTTTGGCCTCACTCAGCTCCTGGCTCCAAGTAAACATGGTGCGATGAGTGCCAGCAGGCAGGGAGCTTCACAGGGCAGGGAGCAAAGGCCAGGTGGAATCATCCTGTGCCTTTTTCTCCTCCCCATCCTAACCCCCAGGGATGGGGTGGAAATTACAACCATGAGATGAAGAAGGGTGCCACTGCAAGATTACAGTGGAATATGAATGGACTTGTGCTATTGACTCAGATGCTGATCTTTGCAGAGCGTGAGGGTTTCTATTTCTAACTCTCAGAGTCTCTGTCAGTTGTTGTCCTCTCTTGCTTGACTGTACTTGGTGTCATAACTTGTTGCTGTTCTTGTTGCTGTCTGTTTCTCTCTCTTTTTGCCTGTAAAAGGTGATGTAGAGAGGGCAGTTTGATTTGACAGTGGGGGGTGCCACTGGCATGAATGCATAAGGTATACAGAGTAGACTGCCATTACTGTCTCACGTGTGGATTTTTCTGCCTCAAGGAGGCCGCAGTTTACAGATCCTGTTAAAAAATAAGCAAGGATGTGTCTAAACATCTCAACCCAATACCAAACCGACTCAACTTGCTGTTTTCCTTACTAGGCCAGAGTCTTTCCCTTCACTACATTCTAGGATAAATGGATCTCCTGCTTGCTTGGCACCCAGTTATATCATTAGTGGATTGTGTGTCATTGGACACAGGATCTCTTTATCTTGCTGAGAAGGGGGTGTATCTTTTCTGTGTTCACAGAATGATTACAGAGTAGGTGCCAGCTCTGGATTGAGCAGTGGCCATGCAGGGGAGCTCTGGTGTGCAGGGGAACCCGTGAGCTCTGTAGAGAAAGAGCCTGTTGTTTCTATTTGGAATTGTAAACAGGCTTCAGCTAAACCAGTGGGATCACCTGCATAATGTGCTGGTGGTCATCCTCATTGTTTACTCTTTAAAACAAGAAGATGAATAATGATGTTTCCAGTTCACTCAATGGTGCCAATCTTTCTCTGACCAGATAATCCTTGGGCTCAGTGTTTACCTGCTTGTGTCACTCACCTCAAAGCTTTCATGCAGTTCTTAGCAGTGGCTGTGGCTCCCCTGAGGGATTTCCTGAATTTGGAGCACCGGTTCCTCTCTGTTGGTATACTCACTGTGTGGTTGCTTGTCTTTCTAGTAAAATCCCTCTGTGGTTTGGAAGCTTCTTGTGTTCCTGCTGAGGAAGTTCTCTCCGTATCGGGAGAGTCTTGTGACAGCAGTGATGAAATGGATACGAAGGAGAGCATCAACGGGCGAGCTGCCTCCAGAAAAAAGAAGAGCAAAAGGCACAAAGGTAGCGTTGTACTCACACCAGCCTCTCCTGTAGGGGCTGCTGCTGTGGCTTCTGCCTATGTCATGTTAATATTTACTGATTACAGGCTATTCATGAGGCTCTTTGGGACATTCTCTAACTTGTCTATGCATAAGCAGATGAAATGCCAAGGGTTAAATCACTTTTGAATCTACTGGGACTCCTCAGAGGTGTTGCCTTTTCACAAAGGCAGAACCTTGGCTGTGAAGTCAAAGCCTGAGAGCTTGTTCCTTTCTGTAAACCTGTCTCAACCTTGGGAAACAAATGCTGCTCTTGAAGGAGTTGTGAAACTGCCACTGGACAGGTTCTTCTTTCATCGAGCCTGTTGGTGAGGGCAGCACTTGCTTTGGGGAAGAAACTGCTGCTGTCCACAGTGTGTTGCCTGGCAGAACACAGGCTCTGGCTTTAGGGTGTTTCCAAGCTCTGGTTTGTTACAAATGAGTGTAGAGGGCTTTTTTTTCTGGCAAGCAAGTGAGCTTGGCCCTAGTGGCATTGTGGTAAGTTAATGCTAGGGGGATGCGGCCTTTGGTACTTCGTGCAGCTCTAGAAAGCAATTTGTACTGCAGTGGAAGCGACAGACTTTTTAGCTCCACTGTGGAATCTTGCAGGAGTTTTGAGGAAAGGTTACTTCCAGGTTGAGAAACCAAGTTTGCCTTGATTTCTTGAGCTTAAGAATAGCTGTAGCCTTCTTAATGCTGATACTGATTTATGTAACACATCAACATCCATCAGGGACTGCAGATGCACGGCACTCCTCTGGGATAGGAGTTTAATCTCTTTTATTAAGACATGCTTCAGAATGCTGGGACAATAAGAAGGAGTGACTGGAGTTATGGGAGTTAGCAATCTGGAAGGACAGGAATCTGGTCTGTCCCAACCTTGGCTTACTTCTACGTGTTTAGGGAAGGGAAAAAACAGTAAGAGACCAAGGATGCTTCTGGCTGTGCTCTGCAGTTCCGCAGTTGTAGTTTGATGGCTTCTTGAATAAGATGAAACAGCAAAGTGGATGTGACAGCCCATTGTGGGTGTGCCTGCCATAAATCCAGAGTGGTGCAGGGAAGAGGTTACATGCAGAGCTTACTTTGGCAATCATCACATGGGACTAAAGTACTGCCCTTTGCTATTAGCTTGCTGCCTCAGATCTGATACCGTCAAGTTCCTAAACACCTTCTTTATGCCACCTATTCACAAACTGTGAAGCAGTTTTTCTGCTAGCAACATACACAGATTGTATGTTTTCTTTCTCTTAATGTTCTGAATGCTCAGTATTGTTTAGTTATTTATGTTCTTTAAAAGTATTTTTGGAGCACTGCCTGTGGCAAAAGGTGTGGTGTTAAACCCACTGCTGGAATGAAGGCGTTTCTGTGCCTTCGGTTCTGGTTGATCAGTTCTGACACCTCTGAGAGGAAGAATGGGCCATTCCCTTCCAAGAAGCTTTAATGAAATCAGATTTAAGAGAAGCAGCTGATCAGCCAGTTGCAGAGAGTTGTTTGCTCTCCATAGCAGAGCTCCTATCAAAATACTGTGACCACTTGAACAAAGACCTGACAAGCTTGGCAGTGTCATAATGTTCAGGGACTTCTAGTGCAAAGCGTTTTTTGCTGGCCTGTTAAATGAGCTTTCATAAAGTTGAAATTAAAATGACCTGATAAACGGGTTTTGATAAAAACCCATGAGCTTGGCCCTCCTTTACATAAAGCTGCCTCTGTATCTGCCATCAATTTTTATTTCTTCACTTAAGTGTTATTTTTCAGCTGTGAAAGTGTCAGGCATTGAAACAGGGTCCAGTAAGGCTGCGGGGTTTCCATCCTTGGATACAGTCAGAACTGGATGGGACAGGATCCTGAATAAAAGGATCTCGTGCAGCCTGCTTTGGGCTGGGCTGTTTGGCCTAGAAACCTCCAGAGGACCTTTCAGCCTGAGTTATTCTTTGAATCTGCCACTTATCATACTTGTGCAGACAGTGTGGCAGGGATAAATGATGGCATCTATCCAGCAAAGGGCAGGTGTAATGGTTGTGTGGATGGGCAAGTGAATGCTGATGAAAACCAGTGGTAATGAAGTTGTATTAACCTGGGTGTGTTTGACCCTATGTCTAAGCATATTTCAGCTGCTTATGCTGTGCTACCAGTAGTAAAGTACATGTTTCTAGATAAGACTTGATAAAGAGGTCAACTACACTAACATGCCTTCATTGCCTTTAGAAGATCCTGATGGGGGTGGTGGAGAAGAATACCCCATTGATATCTGGCTGCTGTTGGCTTCCTACATTCGCCCTGAGGATATAGTCCGCTTCTCTTTGATTTGCAAGAAAGCCTGGACTGTTACTTGCACTGCTGCCTTTTGGACCAGGCTCTACAGAAGGTGAGATTCTAAAGACTATCTGTAGCAGGCTTGAGCAGTGACCAGCTCTGTGGTGCTGTAAATAAGGAAATAATTCCCTCTTGGCTAGTGTCCTAGAATGTTTGCTTATTGATAATGGTGATGGGGGCCTCATCTGGCAAGGGGTTGTGGTATATTGCGTCTGCTTTGGGTCTGGAAATGGGTCTGTGTGGCATATTCCTATATATAATCTTTACGTATGGTGTGTTTTCCTGCTTGCCATGGCCTACTTGCTTCTATTTGTAGCAGTGTCCTTTGCCTGTAAAGCACTCAGAGTGCTTACCGTAGAGTCAGTGCCATTACCTTACTGAAAGACATCACTGATGGAAAGCTTGCCTTGCCTCAAGCTTTGGCTGTGGCCACCTTCCTGTAATTAGAGTGGCTTGAGAAGGAGCAAAGGCATTTTGGAGCTGTCTCAGTGGCAGAAGTAAAAGTAAATAAATACATGAAGTAAAAGAAAAGCAAAGAGATGGTCAGACTTGAACCAGATCCTCTGTCCTGGTGCGTGACTTTCCTTCAAGACAGAGCATTTGCTTTACATTTCTGTGTCTCTTGTCCAGGAGCAGCAGGCAGCAGGAGTGGGGAGCAAATAGCAGCCATAATCATCCTCACTCCTGTTTTTTAGTGTAAAGTTCCCTAGCAGAGGCTCCTTTGGCACTAGATCAAGGAATGGCTCTCAAGCACTGGCAGTCAGCTCAGGCGATTGTCTGCAGGGATGCAGTCACACTTGGCTAAAGTGAGTCCTTCAGAACCTGTAGGAATCTGCAGGTCTTTGTGCATCCTGCAGCTAAAACACCATCTGGGCTCTCTGGACCAACTGTCTGCAAGGAATTACTGGGGAACTGTAGGATGATACGCTTCTGTGTATACCTGTCTGATACAGGTGAAGTCTGCAAGGCTGTCACGAGATTTCATGTAGAGCAGCGTGGCACTCTTGAAGCACTCAGAGCTGACCAGTGGTCCTCTGAGCAATCAGATGTTCAGTTTTCTCTCCATGTGCATCTCTTTCCTAGCTCTCCTCTGCACGTCTCTGCCATTGTAACCCTTCAGCATGTGCTGGGTTTGTTGTTGGCTTTTCAGGCACTACAGTCTGGATGCGTACCTGCCCCTGCGCCTGCGCCCGGAGTCTATGGAGAAGCTGCACTGCCTGCGGGCGTGTGTCATCCGGTCGCTGTACCACATGTATGAGCCTTTTGCAGCTCGAGTCTCCAGGAATCCAGCTATTCCAGACAGTACTCCCAGCACTTTAAAAAATTCCAGAGTAAGTGGAACCATTGAGGAAGTTGGATATGTCTGAGGTGTTGCTCTTTCTGGGGTTTTTTTGTTCCCTCGCTAGAATTAAAGTAGACGGTGTTTAGATGGTGCCAATGCAACTTGGCTGTGGGATGACTTCCAACTCTGAATAGTCATTTTAAAAAGTACACTGGTTACTTGTATCTGTAGAGCTGCTACTGCAGAGGTTTCTAGTTACTTTTCTGGGTAACTTCCACTTTAATTCCTGCCACAACATCTTTGTACCAGCAAAAAGGCACTTGCTGCACTGAATGCCAGACCTGCTAGGGATATTTGCAGCTCTCTCCTCCCCTGTTGCAAATTTGTTGCTGAAAGGAGGTTGTAGTAAGATCACCTTTTGTATCTTCTGCTTTATTCTGACACTGTCTGCCAGAATGCGTCTTTTCTTCGAGCAGGCATCTGGAGAGATGAGAAGTGCCACTGGTAACCTCTGAAAGGGCGTCCTTTCGTACCGCGCTCCTGTAGGTCATCCATCAGCTCGGGGTCTGGGCAAGGAGGGCAGTGAGGTTGTGAGCATGGCAAGTGTCTGCTTTGGGACTGGGGCTGCAGTTGTGTTGGGCTGGTGTGGGCAGGCAATTCCCTTTGCTATCCCAGCTTGGAGCACTTGCATATCTATTCCTCTTTAATTGCTGTAGACCATTAACTCTGAAACGCCTGTGTCTCTTGTTTGGGTTTAACTTGCAACTGGCTGATACTCTGTGAGCAGCTTAAGCAGCAATGTGAATCCTTCACCCTCCAAATCCAAAGTCAGAAGCTTGTTGAATGAGGTTTTGGGGGCCAAACTGAAGAAGTTTCGGTTCGAGAGCTGGACTTCTTTTACATGCTAAATAGAGCAACCTCATCGGTCTGTATGTGACATCACTCCTCTCTTCCCTCCTCTCCTGGTGGACACTGGAAAAAACTGGCACGTGGCTCAGGGTGCATCCAGCAGTCCCACAAGCAGGTGGTGCTGCGAGCAAGCAGAACAGCGCACGCTTCTATGTGCAGTCTTATCTCTGCATCCAGAGCTCTTCATTCTCGTCCCGAATCTCCGCTTTGGGTATCCTATCTCTTGAAAACCAAAAAGCAAAACATTTCTTGGAAATTCCAGCTTAACCTTAATCCTGGGTCTGACTTCCCACTGGTGCTGGAGCCTGTGGCGTGGCTGTAGGAAACCATGAAATGGTGCTGGCAGGGTGAGCATTTTGGAAGCATTCACGTTGACATCATAACGGCTTTGGTGCCCACTGCTAGTGCTTCTACTGTACTAACGGTGTGAGGAAGGGCCTTCAGGTGCAGTCCTTCATTATGCAGCTGTAAAAAAGGAAATTAAATGGTGATAAGGCTTGTTTGACCTAACCCCTTGGAGCAGAAACGTGAGCCTGGTCTTGCTGCACTACTCCACTGCAAGACTCCGAGCTCCATCTGTGTTACTGTGCACAGAAATGCCTGGGCACGGTGGGTACAGAGGAGGAGCTGCTGTTCCCTCCTCCCTACGTTCTGGCTTTCATGGGCTTTGGTTCTACCTTTATGGGTCGTTGAAACTAACGGCAGATGCCGACAGGAAGTGCATGTGGCAAGAGGAGCCCCCAGCCCTGGGTGTTACCAACTCCAGCTTTTCCTCTTTAATTTCCTTTTTTCTTTCCCTAGCCTAGCTTGTGTGGGACACCGGAGCTGTTATGGTGTCAGCAGAAGTGTTTGCCCTTTAAAGACACCCCCATTATTTTTGGCGGAGCGGCAGCCGCACGGCGCGTCTGAAGGGCAGGACGGCTGACGCGGGGACGACATCCTCTGCCCCTTAGGAGGTACTGACCGTTTTGTGCTTCACTACTTGCCATGACCAAACAAGTTGCTAGATCAGGCTGTCTCTGCAGGTGAACCACAAATAGTGCTGCTGGTGGAGTTGAACTCAGCAGCATCTGCTGCTCACCTCAGTCATAAAAGATCTGGAGAGCCTTTCTGTCAGTAACCTCCTGGCTGGAGGCTACCTGATGCATGTTTCTGAGCTTGACTCCATGTAGCTGCTTTGTTCACCTCATGAGGATAGTTGAGGTAAAGGTCCTTTAAGGACTCCTGTTGATGGATATGACTCAGAGTTGAAGTAAAGGGTCTCTTGTCACCACTAGGGTCTAGTTACAGAGCCCCCTTGGTGGAGGTTGGCTCTGGCTTTGTTTCATTTGGGGTCATGCAATCCTGGAATGAAATGAAATATATGCTTCGCCCTGCAATCCAGTCAGACCTTCTTTTGGAGTGGGAGAGACAGTGAATGGGTCATGAGGAGTTGTCTTTACCCATATTAGTCTTCCTTTTCCTGCTGACACTGTTCAAAGATAAGACCAGCTGTGGTGGGCTGGCATCTGTGGTGTGGGAACACTTGCGGTGATGACTGCACTGATGTGCCAGAGTCTTTTCTTGGCTGTTGAAGGCTACTTGCTTCTGCTCACCGGTAGACAGGGAATTTCCCTCCTACTCAGTTTAATACAGGAGCTCTTGCTGAGACTCCTGCTCTAGAGCGAGTGCTGCATGCTGGGATGGAGCCTGTGGACCACACAGAGATAACTGGATTAGGTTGGAGGACTCCTGGTGTGAGTGCTGGCTACCTCTGATGCTGTTTGAGGCCCTTTCCTCATCTGTTTTTAAGAAGGGACAGTAGGTCGATCAGCCCGTGCTATCCTGGAGGTGGTTTTTATGCTCTGAAGTCTGACCATCAGTGACTAGTGATGCCAAGACCTTCTTTTGACACCACAGTGGCTTAGGAACTTTATCATCTATCACCTCATAGCTTGTGTATTGGACTTTGTATTTCCCTCTGGATCCTCTCCTTTCAATCCTTGCTCTGTTTTCAGTTGTTCCTCACTTTAGTCCTGCCTAGAGTCCAGTTTAGTGGCAGTTCTTGGTGGGTGAAGTGGGTGAATCTGTTCTGCTCATCTCTGCCTTAGGAAAGGGGCAAAGTGCTCACTGGGGTCTTTTGTTTAGCACATCAGTGCTCCTTGTATCATCCAGCTGCATGACGAGTTGGCCAACTTGGAACTGGGAGTCCTGAGCTGCTGAGTGTGTTCTTTGAACATAATTCATTTGAATAAATGGTTCCTAACTGCTCCTGTGTAACTGTGCTTGTCACTGGAAACCTTTCTGCTCTGCTAAAACTTCCTTAAAGTGGTGCCTCAAGGTTCATCAGTTTTGTATTTCTTTTCTTTCCACCTCAGTGTCTCCTTTTCTGGTGCAAAAAGATTGAAGGGAACAGACAAGAAGCAATGTGGGAATTCAACTTCAAGTTCAAAAAGCAGGTATGAAAGAAGAACCAGAATGGCTGTGACTTGGTTTTGAAGCAGAAAGGAGTTTTCTGGGTGGTAGAGAGGAAGGTGGAAGCTTGTTACGTGTTCAGACACCAAATGGAAACTGACTCCCATGATAAACTAAAGCACATTTTGAACTGCCCTGTTTTCAAGCTGTATTTAGAATCTTACCTTTGCTATCCTTCTTCCACTGTAAGATGTGGATCATTTGTTACAGAATCATAGAATCATTGAATAGGGTTGGAGAGGACCTTAAGCTCATCCAGTTCCAACCCCCCTGCTATGGGCAGGGACACCTCCCACTAAACCATGGCACCCAAGGCTCTGTCCAACCTGGCCTTGAACACCACCAGGGATGGAG
>JANRGW010053820.1:0-15075 GCA_024733675.1 Psilopsiagon aymara | reverse complement strand
CTCTTCATTAGGGACTGCAGTGATAGGACATGGGGTAACGGGTTCAAACTGAAACAGGGGAAGTTCAGATTGGATATAAGGAAGAAATTCTTTCCTGTGAGGGTGGTGGGGCACTGGAATGGGTTTGCCCAGAGAAGCTGGGAATGCCCTGTTGCTGATGGTGGTCAAGGCTGGGTTGGACAGAGCCTTTTGTGGCATGGTTTAGTGGGAGGTGTCCCTGCCATGGCAGGGGGTTGGAACTGGATGAGCTTAAGTTCCTTTCCAACCCAAACTATTCTATGGTTCTATGAAACTGTAAGTCTGATGTAAACCTGTAGCTTGATAGTTCATCTCTTCTCCCTGCCCCCCCCCCCAAGCAAACTAATAAATATCTGAAAGCCAAACGCAGTATTTTTTAAATGGAATATATCAGGTACAGTTTTAACCTTCGGAATAGATAAACCCAACACCTGACAGTTCTCCAGCCTGGTTTTAAATAAAGAATACATTTGGCAATACTTTCAGAAGGCTGGACATTGGAGTGTTCAGGTCCACAACTACGGAAGTCCTTCTAAACTCCATTTCAGATTAATGGAGACATAAGGGATTTGAGCTAGGTGATCTTAAGGTCCTTTCCAGTCCAAACAATTCTGTATATACCTTCTCCAGCTGAGACAACTGAGCCTAAAAAGATTTGCAAACAGGTCACAGGAATCAATCTGGGATTCCTCACTACTTTTTGGCTCTAGAGGAATTTTAGGCAAACCACTGTAATGCAAATGTTGTTCAAACAGTCTGATATTCAACATAGCTTTTACATGGAGTGAGAGAATGGTTTGGGTAGAAGGGACCTTAAAGCTCCTCCAGCTGCAGCCCCTGCCATTGCAGGGACACCTTCCACAGAGCAGGGTGCTCCAAGCCCCTGTGTCCAACCTGGCCTTGAACACTACCAGGGATGGGGCAGCCACAGCTTCTCTGGGCACCCTGTGCCAGCGCCGCAGCACCCTCACAGGGAAGAGCTGCTGCCCAAGAGCTCATCTCTTAATCATATATTGCTCTAAACACATCATCTCCCTCACAAGCTGAGGTGGATTCATTTGTTTTGTGTCACATTGGAGAATACAGAAGCCTTTTATCCCTTGCTAATGCTCTGCAAGCTCTGACCACCCGTGGCCCTCTGCTGCATGAGGTTACTCTCCTTTTTCTTATCTAACCACTCTATGATACACCTTGATCTCCAGAAAGCCAGACCAGCATCAGTCTGCAACACACAAGTTCATTAGCACAAGTCACCTGATGTGGGAAGTAAACATTATAGGATCGGTCAGAGAACACCTTATAGATATAATTAAATGCATCCATATTTTATACTCTTGGCATTTTAATTAAAGTAGATTGGTAAGAAAAAAATGTGTTAGGGTTTGGTGTTTTTTTCCCTTAGGAAAATATAAGGTTTCATTTCCACTTGTACCTGGGAAAGTGAAGCTCTTCATTGAGCTAACCAATACATTTGGTGTTAAATGGATAAATATCATCTGGTTGGTTTCAGATGAATCAACCTGGAATAAGACCAGTGGGGAAAGAATTTAGATACTTTCTATAGACAGGGTCAACTTCAAGAGATTGAATTCACTTGGAGGTTTAGGAACCCAAGGTGGAAACATCCTGGCTTTATGAGATGCAGAAAGCGTTCCTTGCAAAGTCATATTGTGTGACTTCAGGAAGTGCCTGGGAATTCCCTATGCTGGGGAAAGCTGGGCTAGCAACCAGCAAGATCTAACACAGAGGCTTTGAAATAGTTTAAGCCAAATTGCCATGGTTCTTTACACAGGAAGGGGGAAAACCACAGCAACCCATGCACACTTTCCTCATTGCACAGCTCTAAGAAGCAGTTCTCTGCTACCAGTCCTGCTCCAGAGTCATCCTTTAGGCAAGGGATCTGCATCCATGCTGAAGCCATTACTGGGAAAAGGCTCCTGAGCTCAGGTGTACTCAAGCCTTTAGTGAGTAAAAAGATAAGAGGAGAGAGCCTGGGAAAGTAGAGGAGAGAGCCTGGGAAAGTAGAGGAGAGCAGAAGAGAAATGAGGAAGAGGGCTGGGAGTGATGCCTTCATTATATACACAGGATCAGATAGGAAACAGAAAGGTTACCAAAGTTGTCTAAAAGAGCAATTAAACACCCTGGCAGAACTGAAGAGAGTAAAAGTCCCTCCAGTTCCAATGAAACACTCTTGGTTGAGAGCTGAAGTGACAATTTATAGCTTGCTGTCAGCATCTGCTTGGCCTACAGCCGGCTTCATGAGAAGACCCATCAGAGCTGTCATGGTCTGAGAGAAGTAGTTGGGGCTTTCTCCCTCCCTCTTGAAGTGCTGCTCCTGGCAGACATGGAGGCATGATTAATGGTGATGTAGGGCTCATCATTAACATGGAAAACTGCATTTCAACGTCAGGTTTTGTGTCTTAGACAAAACATTTGAGAATTACTCTGACAGAGCAGGGGAGAAAGAGGAAATTACATTGCTGGGGAGTATGGAAACAGGGTTATAATGCACTGACACAGCAGGTAACTTCCTCCCACCCCTCTCCAAAAGATGCTGTATGCTTGTCTAAGCACAAGCAGGCTGGCCTGCAGTTGCTCAATCTGATGCACTCCTGCATCATTTCATCACATCCTTCCCTTACCCGTGGATCCTGACTCCATTTAGTGCAACAAGTAAGCGGTGTGCAGGTAACAGCTGTTTTAAGCTAAGATTTGGTTGCCTTCTCACAGGCAGTTTGAGGATGCATATTGCTTAAGATTTGGGGTACTCCTGCCTTTCTAGAGCGGCATATGGAGGCTGTTGGTGGCCTGACAGCCACCGTCTACAGCGTTACTAGTACAGCTAGTAACCTGCACCTAAACAACAAAATCCTTCTAAGATGAAGTCTAAAAACCCAAAGTTTTGAAGGGATTTTAAAGACCAAGGTTGTTGATTCTAGAGGGGAAAAACCAACAAAATCAGCTGAAGAGTGTAGAAAGAGTCTAACAACATGAACGTCACTGCAAGGATCAAAAATAGATTATCCAAACACCTGGGAGGCCTCTTGCACAACGCTCATCCTACTCCAGAACTCAGGCTGTGCCAGGTAACCTCTCAGAGACCTCATTCAGCATATTTTCCTGAGTCCTACAGCAGGTCTGTGCTCCATGCCTGATGAGCTATAGGAATTCCAATGTGATGTCATGGGGCAGAGTCTCTCTATTTCTTGCTGTTACTTGGTTAAGTTGGAGAAACACCAATATTAGGAATGAAACAAAAGTGATGCTAAAAGGATCTGCACAATTGCAGAGCCAACCATCCAAACAATAGGAAGCACCAAGATTGAGGCTGCCTTTCTCTTTCCTGGCCTAAACTACCCCTTTTCTGCTTTGCCATCACAGACCATGTTTTAGTACCTGAATTGCTTTTCTTGTCACTTCTCTTTCCCTCCCCTTTTGAAAGGCACTGACCCCTCAAGACACAACATCAGCTAATACAACCTCTACCACCAGAGTGGAAAAACTGCTTACGTGTTAGAGAGTATTAGTTTGTTTGTACATCCCAGGATAGTACGAGAGCAGAACATTGCTGACTCACATTCACAATGTGACTCATTGTAAACCCCAGCTCCTTCCCTCATGCTGGCTCTCCATCCTTTTCAGGCTGGTTAACCTCACCGAAGCATGGGCATTTCTGTTTGTGCCCATGGGCTCATAGCCTGTTTTTCCAGGCTATTTCTCCAGTTTAGGGAGTTTGCTTTGGACTCCCTTCCATTCTGCTGGCAGGACTTTTCCTCCCTAGCCCTGACCAGTGCCACCTGCACACCTAATACATAAAGTACACTTAATATGTAAAGTATTTCTTTATCCAGGTCATTAATGGAGATATCAAATTGCCCCAAGCCCTGGAGAACACAGTTCTGCAGACCCTTCTGCTTTAGCAGCAAACAACTATGAACTTGTCCCTGTACACACTTCCATTACTTCATCCAACAGAGCTGCTGGCACTGGTGGATGTCCTCTCCTTTACAAACTGAGAACGGGATGAGGCACTTTACAGAGGGATGTTTGAAGAGTTAGTGAAGCCATGGAAGAATAACACCGGGCAGCCTTAGCAGGGGAAGCTATTCCAGTTTAAAACACTTCCCTATGACCATGACAGCATCTATCACAAGATAGTAATTCTTATCCTATCATAAACTACTTGCAGGAATATAGAGCATCATGTGCAACAGAGGAGTTTCACATGAAAAATGATACAGTGAATGACTTAATGTTCCTGCAAACTGATTGTATGTGTGTATTTATGCACTTCTAGTGCCACTGGATAAAGAGTTTTTAGAGCCTAGGGTGCCATGGTTTAGTGTGAGGTGTCCCTGCCCATGGTAGGGGGGTTGGAACTTGATGTTCTTACAGTCCTCTCCAACCCAAACTATTCTATGATTCTACAACAAACCTGATTCACAGCGCTAGCAGACGATATCTTCAGAAGGCTTCTTAGTTAGCTAAGGCAAGGTGGTTTTTCAGTGGAAATAGCAAACAATGCTTTTGTAGGACAAAGACCAGCACAACTTACTGCCTACACTTCAAGATGAAGCAGAGCTCAGATTTGAAGAGACAAACACAACAAAAACCCCCACCACACACAGGATTCCAGAACTCCAAGGAAGTATTTCCCTTCCATTTGTCCCTCACAAGTAACTAAACTGTTCCAGCTAAAAAGTTTAAAGGTGCAAAAGACATGCTCCAAACTAGGAAAACCACAACCACCACCTTCACACCCTCTCCCAGAAGGGGGAAAGTAAGGAAGAGAGAAAGGTAAAATGCAGTAGCACCAATAGGCCAGCACATAGTGAGATTGCCACCTGAAGCTTTTAAATGCAGAAAACACAAACTATACTTAAAAAGAAATGAATAAATTGCAAGAGAATTAAGTCCAGTTATGGCTCACCTGGAGAGAAGGAGAACTACAAGAAAGTGCAGGCTACCCAAGCATAAGTAGACTACAGCTATAAATGCATTGAGCATCTCAGCCACATTAAATCACTTCTTTCCTCATTACACCCCAGGTGGTACAAGTCTAATCCTCTCAGTAATAATTACTGGGGTCAAACTATCTCACAGTATAAATTAGGCAATGGTGTAAATGATGTATACCTGATGACATAGATATCTGGGGGCTGTAATGGGATAAGGGCAGGCTCCTATCCCACCCTATCCCCAGGTACACTCTGAGAAGTGTTTGCTCCAACGTAAAGCCCATTGAATCAACCAGTTTCTTCAGTGGCTTCATCTGGGGCTTGGGCACGGATCTTTGGCATGAATTAACAAGACTAAAGGTTAAATTAAGTGCTAGGATGTCCAACACCCACCCTCACCATTCTCCCCAATTTAGTTGTGTTTTCTGTTGCTCTTAGCTGTATTTTAGAAAGGAGAGCGATAATTTATATCAGCTTTTTCTCTGCATCATATGGTTTGTGATGATTTAAGGGCATGGAGTTACCTGCAGGCTGCTTCTTTTTCCTGCCAGCTGCTGCCTGCCTTCCCTTAGATTAATGTGGGAGGTTGCAGTAAGTTCATTATAATTTGCTGTCCTATTTTGTTTGTGACCCAGTATCAGCTTTGTTTTTTCAAACCATACTTGCTTATTTTATGAACTTCTTTCTGATGTACAGTATCACAGCTGCCAACTTTCTTTTATGATCTTATAGTTTTGAAAGTCAACCAATAGGCAAACCATATCCAGGTAATCTCTGAAGCACAGAGCATCTTTGTTTCGCACCTAGAACTGGTTTGGTTTTAGGACCCTTTAAGCTTGAGGTGCTATGGTGGTGTCAATGAGACACAACACTTGAAATGTCCAACAGTTATCTCAAGTACTGCTGAGGTTCTGTGCTGTCTGTATTCAAGAGATCAATTCAGACAATGGGCTTTTTATGGTCACTAGATTGGGAAGCCATAGAAAGAGACATGAGAAGCGTTTAGAGGGCTTTGTCATCTGTTCTTTAAACCTTTCTTCCTTACCTTCAAATTCATTTCCTCGATGGCAAGCCCTGAAAATTGCTGTCAATCAAAACTGATAGTGCAGCAGAACATGAGATCTGGGCCAACAAGGAGCAGATGCCACCAGCTGGAGAAGCTCAGAATTCCCAAACAGGGAGAAGAGTTCTGTTGCCCTGGCTGGGGCTCAGTTAAAGCAGACTGCCATCTCCCAGAGTTTCCATGATAAGTGCTGGAAAAGAGCCCAGCCTACAAGGAGCAGATCTGATTACAGCTTTACTATGGTTTTGCCATTAGAGGCAGAATAGGTAGGAATGTTTAAACTTGTGGTTGACTGAAACTTTTCACTTTAAAGCCCTATTTTCATCTGCTTACAGTGCTGTCAAAACTGAAGCAAAGCACCATGAAATGAAGAGTGTATGCCATAGGCTGAAGTTCCTTGAATGCTTCAGCCAAAAGAGTTCCTGAGAACGAGGCTGTGGGGGGGAAAATGTATTGTTCCCCCTAAAGTGAATGATTCTGGAAGCCTCCTTCCTCCTGTTGGAAAGCTGCAGTGTGCCTTTGACTTTGAACAGGCCTTCACAGTTTAGCAGGGAGCACCCTGCTAAATATCCCTGGCGCAGATGTGGCTTTTGGCACTGATAAAAGGATTTTCTTAGGCTTGATTAAGTTAAAATTGCAGAGCGTGTGTGCACTCAGCAAAGCATAATAGCAGTAGATGTAATAGATGTGCAGTTAAAGTCTCTGCCCCACCCAGGCTATCTCCATATAGAGACTGCTCCAGCGTAGGCTCCTTAGAGGCTGAGCGCTGCCAGAGGTGTACATTAGGTGAGACTAATGTCTCATTCAGCTTTCTGCATTGAGGAGAAAAGCCTCTGATGACCTTTTAAGGGATGCTGGGCACAGCCTTCTGCTCCCTCATGGGACATCTCATGGCAGGAGTTGCTCGTTTTGGCTTTGTACCTCAGGGCAGAGAAGATAAAGCATTTCCTTGCCTTCACCTGCACTCCTGAGATGACTACAAATGTTGTAGGTTGAGATGAGATCTTGGGAAGCTCGTCTCTGCAGCTGTTGCTTAGCTGCATGCAGGGCTGTCGTTCTGTTTCAACTGATCTGGTGGATATCCCAAACTACACCCAATCATAGAATCATAGAATAGTTAGGATTGGAAAGAACCTTAAGATCATCCAGTTCCAACCTCTCTGCCATGGGCAGGGACACCTCTGCTGAGATAAACTAAAACTATGGCTAGAGAGATGGTCGAAGAAGTCCCTCAAGGCAGGTATGAAGGTGTTTGTACTCCTTCTCTTGGATGCAAGACAGCCAGGAAGCTGGGAATTGCTTGGAATTAGGCACCAGAATCAGCTCAGTTACACTGATATAGGTGAATTACACTGACGTGTCTCAGCTGCAGACTACCTGCCAGTGCTTCCTGCTCTTTTCCTTACTCTTTTTCTCAACACACAGTGTCTTGGAGGAGCATAGCTGTGGTTCAGGTTGACACCTAAGTAAGGAGGAAAGCCAGAATATCGCAAACTTACCCATTTTGCACATTTTCCTTTGAATGCTGTGGGTAACCCTGTCAACCACCCACCTTCTAAGGTCCATTTCAGCTTTCCCTGCTCAGGGGACATGGAGCACAGCTTGCATTTGAGAAGTTCAGCCCCAAAGCTCAGTTGCTTCTATCTAAGCAGCACTCATGATGGTCTAGTTCTCTCTGGTTTAGATCCTCCTTCTGTAAAAGGCATTTGTAGGCAGCAGCACTGCAGTGTCCGTTCTAGATATGGAATAAATGATGAAACTCTACCTTGATGTTGTCACAATGTACCAAAATAGAGCATTTTATCTCTGCAACTAAGAGCTGAGGCACATTGCCTGCGATGAAGGAGGAAAGAATGAAGGTGAATTCTCTCTCCCCAGCTCTAGTATTTCAGGCATGGATTTAAAGAGCAGCCGAAGGAAATTTGGCCTGGAGCTCCTACCAGATTTAGCCATTTTACTGATTTAGGAGCCTCTGATTAAATAAAATGAAGAAGGGAAACCCTCAGGTTTGCTGCTTCCAAAAGAATGCATGTCTGAGCCTATATTCCATCAGAGACGAGTGCTCCAAGATGTCACCAGGAGCTTCATGGCTTTAGCCAGTGGGCAGTGCTCTTTGCTGCTGTGTTTTTCCCTTCACCATGACTCCACCCTGCTGACCTTTAAGTAATAGGCTGAGAACACTTCCAAAGTGGAGCACTTTTCCAACTGCCTTACAATCCCTCTGTCTATCAGACCCAATAAGTATGAGCCTCAACCACCAGTCCCACCGGCATCTGCCAGAATAGATTTCCAAGTCTTTTTATGGCCTTCATAAAGTTGGGATCAGGGGGATTTTTCCACAGGAGTTGAGTAAAAAGAAAGACTTTCTCCACCTCTTTTTCTCTTTTTTAACTTCATCTTTCGTTCTTGCATTTGGGAAACGAGCTCATTCTGTGGATAAAAATAACCCCTTGATTTGTGTCCTTCTTCCTTGAAACAGAGCGAGACTTGTTGGTGGATCTAATAAAGTTTTTTCTCTCCCTTTCTTTCTCTCATGCGCTGTTAAGGCTGTAATTTTATCCAGATGCCTTTGCTACTAATAGCCTTTCACTTTACATTCTTGTATTTCACACACGCATTTGCCAGCTCATCTTTGCTTGACATATCTCCCATCTTTTCACCTTCTAAAGACTGTGGGACTCTGTAGGACTCTTCCTCCAGTCTTTTCATTTTCATGGCTTATTAATTCCTGTTGATTATTCTAATGTTTTCCCTTCTATTTTCCTTTCTATTGACATGTTTCTGAGGCTTCTCATCACCAGCACTCAGTGCTGTTAAAGAAGACCAAAGCAGACTGTTGAAGGAAGGACAAGCCAGCCCAAATAGGTGGTCAAGCCAAACCAAGGGAACTGGTGAGGAGGTTGTCTCCACAAAAAGCTCCAGCTGAAGGAGGAGAGATCCATTCACAGATAAAGCAGAGAAAAATGTGGTAACAAATTAAAAGGATGAAAAGGATGGAGGTGCCAAACATGTTGTTGCCCAAGGGCCTCTGATGAGGGACATTATGTTACCCGCCAAGAGGAGGGGTTCTTAGGGATGTTGGCCACCCGCTCAGTGTCTTGTTCACAACCTGTTACCAACTCTCTGGCACCAGGTCAATCCTTTCTCTTGGTGTTTACACAGCATTCCTAACCTCTGTGGGGTCCTAAGGCCATGACGGAACCTCTTTGCCATGCTTGTAGCACAAATAATCTGGAATCGAAGAGTAACTCCACTCTGGTCAAGCCCCTGTGCCTGCCAAGAAGGATGAAGAGCTGGTCAGCAGGCCTGGAGGATACTGGTATGGGATTTAGGAATGGCATATTCATTTTCCCTTTCCACTTGTGCTGTCCCAGGAGAACACAGGCAGGGGGTACTGGATGATCTTCATGGCCCTTCCAACCCAGACTGTTCTGTGATTCTATGAACACATTCCTCTGCACCTGGTTCATCATCTGCAAAATAAAGATGCCATCATTTCCTTCAGTTGCCTTATTTATGCCAAGGACAGAGTGGAAACTTCGCTGACATGGGCCTGGTGAGGAAGAAGCAGTGGCATTTATTGATTGTGCTGGCAGCTTCTCTATCAAAGTATGCTGGAACCTAGTCTGAGAGTTAGAAGAAAACTAGAGCAAGAGAGTGCTCAAGTCTTCCCAGCCCTGACTCCAACATGCTGCCTCTAATGCCTTCTCTGGTGTTGCTCACAAGCACAGCAAGTTGAGGATAAGGTTCAGTTACCTTAAGCCTTATTCTATTTGGGATATCATAGGGGACCCTGAACACACATAGGGCTGATGGATATGAGAAGGAAGCTAAGGAAAATCTTTGCCCTTCTGGAAGCACAATGGGAGGCCAGTGGGAAATGGCAGTAGATGCATTTGCTTGGGCAGCAAATTTCACCTTGGGAGATTGCTTCTCCAGAGGGCAAAGCAGGGTTTTCCCTCAGGTCTTGCTTGATCAGAATTCCTGCAGGGGAGTCTGAAGAGGGGAAGACCAGCCCAGTAAAGTCCATCCCAGGGCAATGCGTCCTTTTCAGTAGCAGCCACCTTCTGACTGGATCAAGACTATGCCTTGTTCACAACTCTTTCAGCTGTACATGATCAGAGACTGATTCTAAAGCTTTTAAGATTCAGGGTAAAGCTCAGTGAAATTAAACCCAAACGAAGTCACAGAAGCCCACTGCAATGTGACAGTCACTTCTCTGTGCACACACCTTGTCATACAGCAAGCAACAGCAGCCTGCTTTGAGCACTGCCAGCGATGGGGCAGCCACTGCTTATCTGGGCACCCTGTGCCAGTACCTCAGCACCCTCACAGAGAAGACCTTCTGCCTAAGAGCTCATCTCAGTCTCCCCTCTACAAGTTAAAGCCATTCCCCTTGGCCTATCCTTACATCATTGTATGATTTTATGATCTTTATAACCACCTGGTTTGAGTTACCCCTTCAGGGTCAAGGGAAACTTTCCAGTTGCCCTGGCTTGTTGGCGTTGCTTTTGTTTTTTGAGGGGGTTTCAAGTCTTAATGAGTGACTTTGTCCCTTTAATTAAATCCCTTTCCTGTTTGGGTTTGCTGTGCTCCTGTGAGCTCAGGCTTCTACATCACGTTTAAGCTTTGGTGTTTGATTTGGCCCAGGTCGTATTTATTTGAACGCCAATTACGGGATAGGTCTGCACAACCCTGAGTGTGCTACGTGGCAGAGAAAGGCACCACAGGATGGTAATGTGGCTGTGCCTACCATGCACTGGGCTGCTGCACCTCTTCTGGAGGTAGTGAGGAGCACAGAGAGAGGATGAACCAGGTAGGCTCAGGAGGAAGAGGGTGTGATGCCAACAGCATCCCCTCCAAGTCCTGGTGTTGCAGCTAGAGGACATATAGAATCATAGAATGGTTTGGGTTGGAAGGGACCTTGAGATATCCAGTTCCACCCCCCTGCCATGGGCAGGGAAACCTTCCACTAGAGCAGCTTGCTCCAAGCCCCGTCCAACCTGGCCTTGAATGCAGCCAGGAATGAGGCAGCCACAGCTTTGGGCAACCTGTGCCAGCACCTCAGCACCCTCGCAGTGTGTGCTATTGTGTATGTTCTTCCTTATATCTAACTTGAATCTGCCATGTTTCAATTTAAACCCATCACCCCTTGATCTGTGGTTACAGTCCCAGATGAAGAGTCCCTGAAACACTACAGTGCATTTACCTGTCTCAGTTCTCAGGTGGTTTGACCTCGTGTCTGTGTGCTATTTAATGTCAGCAGAGAAAGCAGGTTTGAGAGGGAGATGGAAGTGGGAGGGAATAAACATTGGGAAAGAAGAAAAACTTGGACTGTTCAGCCTGGAAAAGAGAAGCTGCATGGAGACCTCAGAGCAGCTTCCAGTATCTGAAGGGGGCTACAAGGATGCTGGTGAGGAACCCAAATTATTCTGCGATTCTGTGATCCCTCTGCAACTGCCCTGGACAAGCAGGAGCTCCTATCAGCATAAATGATAGAAGCAGGAGCAGTGTGTATCCAAACTCTGGTGCTGTGAATTAGGTGGATGATAAAAAGCCAAATAACCCCCCTCATCCCTCTTGCCTTGAGGAGAGAGCAGGAATAAGCTCCCCTGCTGAGGCTGAGGTCGAGAGGAGACTGAACATCGGGAGCAGAGGAAGCGCCAGCGGCAAAGCTCCCTGTGCAAGGCTGAGGTGTTAACTACATGGCCTGCCATTTATGAAGGCAGGACAGCAGTTCCTAGCTTACACTGCAGCCTGCAAAGGAATGGCTATTCCCAGCCAGAGCGAGCCTTGGAGCTTCAATTTAGCAACATATTCTGTCTGCTAAATCAATGCATTCCTTAAAAGAGCTGGGCCATTCATGCAGCATATTTTAGGTTTACCACATGGCTTCTTGAAGCGATAGCCAGTGAGTAATCTGAAAAGGTTCCCACTTCAGTCATTTTCAATATTGCACTTTGGTCACTTTGACTTAAACGTGAGCCATCCCAACCCCATTCAATCTGCCCATCAGCCCCTCTTTGCTAAGTAAATGTCAACAACAACAGCAAGCGCCTGGGATTCATTTTGCCATTGAATCATGCATGATTGGTGGCAGGTTTTCAATCGGAAAAGCACTGGCTTCCTTTCCCTCCCTCCTTACCCCCTCCCTCCCTGACTCACTCTTCCAGTCCCTTGTGACCTTTTCTATGCTTGCCTTGTGACACTGTCAAAGTGCCACCAAAACCCAAACAGGCTTCCAACACAAAGGGGGATCCGGGATGAACCAGGGGGGTGTTGCTGCTGACAAAGATGTGTGAAGCATCCTTAAGAGAGAAAGATGAACGGCAACCCCCAAAAAGAATATTTATTCCAATTTGATGGTCCTGTTCCCAAGAAAATTAAAAAAAAAAAAAAAGGAAAATTCGCCCCGACTTCACAGGCACAGTGGAAAAGCTGGGAAGGATTTCTTTTATTCCTGATTTATTCCTTATGTTTCTATTCCCTTGTTCCTCTTTGACCAATATAAGAAAAAAGGGGGGGGGGGGTGGAGGAATAAAAAGGTCATTTTTGGGACAGCAGTTGTCAGTGATAGTGAAGTAAATGTCCCTACTGAGATGATCCACACGGGTGTCTCCTATTCCCAGCGACAGATTCTAGATCTTGTAAATCATGCACACTGCTGCTTCTTCCCCTCCTGTCCCTTCAAAATCCATCGTGAAAAACCAGCATCTGCACTGTTCCTGGGGACTGACTGGGATAGAGCTGGATGCTTCTATTCAATGTCAAGTCTTTGATGAAAACTGCCTCCAAAATGGAGTTAAACAGGCCAGCTGGAGAGGTGAAGTGTAGATGAGGGGAGCTGTGTGATGGCATGCACTAAGGTGAGGTGGGAAGTGATGCTCTTGTCGTAGGAGGTAAGGCATGGAAAGGAACACCATGCCAGATATTGGGAGCATCAGGAGTGGAGGATAGTTGCATGAAGCTCTGCAGGCAGGGAGGACCAGTGCATCCTTAAAAACCCCGTATAGCAGGAAAGGGCTGAGGAATGACAGCCAGACGAATGAGGAAGAGACTCCTGGGAGAGTGGAAATAGAGCCACAGGCACCTCTGAATGGGGAGTCTTTGCTGGTGGTGTGGAATTGGAGTGAGCTTTGCTTTTAGGGTCATGCCAAGAAGTCTATTAAGTCAAGGAGTGACCCATTGCTTATGGAAAAAAGCAACCCCTATGTCTAAAGTTCTCCTTTTAAATCAGTTCAGCTTAAAAGCCTGTGTTTTGCCTATCTTCCAGGCAAGGTCTGAAGAGAAGATCTCTTTTATCCTATTCTTCGCATTATTCCCTGCACTCCTAGCCATAGCAATGAGCTTTTTCTCTAATGTGATGTGACTGAGCACCCACACTAAAGGATCTTTTCCCTAAGGGAGCATGGGATGCACAGTGTTTCCTGCATCTGGCTCTTCCTTACAGCTTCCCAATGTTCCTCACAGCAGCTTTCCTGCTCCCAGCAGTAGCTGCAGTGGCTACACAGATTGCATTGCATAAGTTACTATAAGCAAAAGCACTGAGACAGACTTCAAACAATATCCATTGTGTATTAAACTTGGAACACTAAAAATAAGGAGATTGTGCCCTCATATGGTCAAATGAGTGATGTTTCCTTGCTGCAATGGATGGAGGTTTCGAGGTCAAGAGTGTTGTTTACACTCATCAGTTGATTGCCCTTAGCAGTGGCTGTTAACTTCCCTCAAGTTTATTTTCCTTCCTTCATCCCACGACTTAACCCTCCTTTGGTTGGTTTAAAAAGCTTCAAAGAGGCAATTGAAGATAAATAAATAGCGAAGCAAGTACAAAGTGAAAAGGGAAGTTTGCAAGTAGTTACTCCCCAAGCAAGATGTGCTATTTTCTGTGCCCACCAATGGGATCTGGCCAGGCCATTGCTGAAAGGGGAGACCACGAGGGGAAATGCTTATGAGAGCCTTTGATTTAGTGTTATAAAAGCTGACTTCATATCATAGCTCACCTTTTTCCTTCCTCCATCAGTCTTAATGCATTTATAGAGGAGGCAAAGTTGCTTCTCTCAGCAGAGATGTAGCATGACCCAGGGATGTCTTCTGGGCTGTGGTTATTGAAAGTCTGACTATAAAATAAGAGCTTTAATTGCTTGTGCCCAATCAGTTTAATCTGTCTTTTTAATATCTGTCCTTAACTAGTGGATGATATTTCCCCATGGCCACAAAGCAGATCTTGGCTTGGTCCTCAGGGGTGGCTGGTGTCCATTGCTAGACAAAATCATTTGTTTCTGTAAATCTGTGAATGGGAGTTGTGGGGCAGAGAAATCACTCAAAAGAAAATCAAGAGGAGATATTATAATTGGGGAATGAAGTGAGGGTTCCTCACAGCAAAATCGCTTTCCTGTTCGCATTCCTGTTTCTGTCCAGCTGCAGGAACCCTTTGGTTGCCAAAGGGAAGTAGGTCTGGAGAGAGGAATGTGAGTCTTCTCACTGTCCTTCCAGTCCTCCAGTCTTTTTGTTGCCATTATGCTCAATTAATGAAGTGCTTGATCCATCCAATCGTCCGTCCATCCATTCATCTTCTCCAGCATTTGTAGTCCTATTTTATTCCAGCAAGGCGGTGCATCCTATATATAAATTTTGGTGCACCGAAAGGATTGTACAATCATAGAATAGTTGGGGTTGTAAAGGACCTTAAGCTCATCCAGTTCCAACCCCTGCCATGGGCAGGGACACCTCCCACTAAACCATGCAACCCAAGGCTCTGTCCAACCCGGCCTTGAACAATACCAGGGATGGAGCATTCCCAACCTCCCTGGGCAACCCATTCCAGTGCCTCAGCACCCTCACAGGAAAGAATTTCTTCCTCATATCCAATCTAAACTCCCCCTCTTTCAGTTTGAACCCATTACCCCTTGTCCTATCACTACAGTCCCCAGTGAAGAGTCCCTCCCCTGCACGCCTGTAGCCCCCTTCAGATACTGGAAGGCTGCTATGAGGTGTCCACGCAGCCTTCTCTTCTCCAGGCTGAACAGCCCCAAC